>VSMD01093270.1:0-24644 GCA_008750895.1 Mirza zaza
ACCCTCAGAGACTTAAAGTTGTGGTCACCATTTCATCCCTTCAGTTACTCAAATGTCCTGTGCAAAATATAGGTGAATTCAAGTAAATGATGGTGAACTACCACAAACTTAGCCAAGTAATATCCCCAGTCACAGCAGTTGTGCCAGATGTGATATCTTTACTATAATAGATTAATGTATGTCTGGCATTTGATAATGTGTATATTGATATAGTGGACATTCTTTTCAATTCCCAATGGTAAAGAGGATCAAAAGAAGTTCACATTTATATGGGAAGGGCAGCCATATACATTGTCTTGCTTCTTGTTGTTTTAACTTTCCTGTTCTCTGTCACAATATAGTCCTTAGGGACCTTACGATCTGGACATTCCACATACACTGATGACATGCTAATTGGACATGGTGAAGAAAGAAGTGACAAGTGCTCTGGCCTTTGTAAGACAATGCATGTCAGAGAATAAGAGATAAACCCTCAGAAGTTCTGAAGCCTACCACATCTGTGAATTTTTAGGGGTGGAGTGTTCTAGGGCAAGCCAAGGCATCACCTCTACTATGAGGACCAGTTACTGCTTCCTGCATCCCTGTCACAAAGAAGGAGGCATAGTACTTCATGCACCCCTGGGTTTTGGAGTCAGCATGCACTAGGGAATACTGTTCTGACCCATTTATTGGGTAACGTAGAAAACTGCCAGTTTTGAGTGGGGCCCAGAGGAAAAAGGAGAGCTCTGCTGAAGATATGGACAGCCTTCCCTGCCACTTAGCAGAACCAGTGGGTTAGGGTTGAGTTTATTTGTGGCAGATAAGGACCCTGTGTGGCACCTCGGGCAAGCCCCAACAGGAGAGTTGCTGTGCACACTTCCAGGGTTCTGGGGCGAGATGACCATAGAACTCACCAAGTGGAAACAGTAGTGGGCACCAGACCCAAGAAGACCGAATACCTGTTTATGGAGCATCAGTGACCATGTGACAGAATCTGTCCTGAGCTAGATTTTGTCAGACCTATAGAGTCATTCAGTCAGGAGGCTCAGTAGCTATTCATTGTGCAATGAAAAAGGTATCCTCGAAGTTGGACCCAAGCTGGTCTACAGGGCGACAGTCATTTACAGGAAGAGGTGGCTGTGACCCCACATTGCCTACCTTTTTGCATCAGTGCCTCTCTCTTATCAAAAAATCACCTGGGCGTGGTGGCTCATGTAGCACTCTGGGAGGGGGGAGAATTGTTTGAGGTTAGGAGTTTGAGACCAGCCTGAGTAAGAGCAAGACCCCATCTCTCTGAAGAAATAGAAAAAAATTAGCTGGGCATGGTGGCATGCATCTGTAGTCCCAGGAACTCAGGAGGCTGAGGCAGTAGGATTGCTTGAGCCCAGGAGTTTGAGGTTGCTGTGAGCTGTAATGAGCCACTGTGCTCTAGTTGGGGCAACAGAGTAGTGAGACTATCTCAAAAAAAAAAAAAACAAAACCAAAAAACATACTTCTTAATGTCACCACCAATCTCATCAGAAAAATATTTAAATATTGGGAAACTAAGCTTATGATGCTGGACACAGGTTTTCCTGAAAAACTCAAATTTTACCATTGGTAACAAACACTATCAGTTGTTTTTCTTGAGATGATATGCTCACTTTGTTCAATTCTGAGAAGGTGTGTGCCATATACCCAAGTCTGAATAACCAGTTGGTCAGTTGTTCTTTCAAGTATGGTGTTCCTTGAAACAGTAGTGCAAGTAATTTGACAGCCGTTTCGTATGTAAGCATACAAAATGCATAGGTCTTCAGAATGCATACTTATGTATCTTCCTATGTCATCACCCTGAATGTTAAGAAGTATTCTTTAGTATCAAGACTTAATAAAATCAATAATTTTTGTTGCTTCAGCAAGGAAATTCTTAAGTAAAACTGCTTTCCCTCCTACAAGTAGCAGTGAAGAATTTGGTGACTATTATTATAGTTTGGTGCCACTGCTTTAATTTATGCTAAGGAGCCAACAGTTTTACCAACCAACCATTGCTTTTGTACCATCAGTGCAAATGTGAAAAGGGCAAATAACATACTAGTATTAGTATACAAATAATTTTGACCTTTCTAATCCCCTTAAAGTACCTTGGGGACTTCAGGAATTCATGGGCCCTATTGTGAGAAACCATTGCTGTAGGATATCATAGGGATCATAGGATATATGCAGTTTCAGTTTTACTAAATATTGCTAAATTTCTCTTCAAAGTGGTTCTCCCAATTTATAGTCTCATAATTATAATATTTGGTCATAAGTCATAGAGATCTAGAATGACAGTGACTTAAATAAGGGACATTTGAATGATGCTGTGTGTAGTCGTGAACAGAGGCTACATGGAAGTGAGCCCCTGGAATTTACACAGTGCCCAATCTGTACAGTCTTACACAGTTTACATGAGATAAGCGTATTTATATCATGTAAAAGTTTGGAGCTAACCAGCCCTTGGCTTGAGTGATAGCTCTGTTCCATAAAGTCCTTGTTATAGACTAAATGCTTGTGTCCCCCCCCCAAATTCTTATGTTGAAACATAATCCCCAAAATGATAGAGGTATGTGGAAGTGGGTTCTTTGGGAGGTGCTTAGGTCATGAGGGTGGACTCCTATGTTAGCCTATCTCTTTTTTTTGTATATATTTAAAATTCATTGGCTGGACATGGTGGCTCATGCCTTAATCGTAGCACTTTGGGAGGCCGGGCGTGAGAATTGCTTGAGCTCAGAGGAGTTCGACACCAGCCTGAGCAACAGTGAGACCCCATCTCTACCATAAATAGAAAGAAATTAGCCAAACAACTAAAAATAGAAAAAAATTAGCCGGGCGTGGTGGCGCATGCCTGTAGTCCCACCTACTTGGGAGACTGAGGCAGGAGGATCGCTTGAGCCCAGGAGTTTGAGGCTGCTGTGAGCTAGGTTGATGCCACAGCACTCTAGCCCAGGCAACAGAGTGAGACTCTGTCTCAAGAAAAAAAAAAATTAAATTAATTTCTTGAGACAGCTTATAGTTGAATCTCACTTTTTATGCAATCTGATAATCTGCTTTTTAATTTGAGTGTTTAGACCATTTCTATTTAATGTCATTTTTGGATTTAATACTACCATCTTGCTATTTGTTTTATATTTGTTCCATCTTACCTTTATTCCATTTCCCCTCTTTTTCTGCTTGCTTTTGGATCAACCAAGTATGTTTTAGTATTCAATTTTATCTTTAATCTTAGCTTTTTAGCTATGTCTCTTTGCTGATTTTCAGCAATTTGTTTATCATGTGCTTTATTTTGTGTTTTTATCATGTGGTTTGTATCGTGGTTTATTTTGTGTTTATCTTATGTGGTATTTGTGGGGTGTTTTGGATTTGTGGGTATATAGTTTTCAAAAATGTAAATCTTTCAGCCATTATTTCCTCAAATACTGTTTTTTCTGCTGCCCCTTTGTGTTTCCAGTCGAACAGTTGTTAGGTTATTTAATATTGTCCCAAATATCAATGAGACTTTGTTAATTTTTTTCAGTCTTTTTTTCTTTCTGCTTCAGTTTGGATAGTTGCTATTACTGTTTTCATTTTCCCTGATTTCTTCCTCCTCCATGTCTATTATCCCATCCAGAGAAATTTCATTTTGTAAACTGCATTGTTCATCTATCAAAAAGTTCCATTTAGTTCTTTATTATGTCTTCCATTTCTTTACTCATTGTGTTTAAATTCATGAATATATTAATATTTATAATAGCTGTTCCAAAGTTCATATCTGTTTTTTCCATAATTTCTGTCCTTTCTGAGTCTATTTTGACAGCTTTTTTCCCTCCAGGTTTTTCCTGCTTTATTGTGGGTCTAAGAATTGTTTTACTGGGCTAGGCGCGGTGGCTCACGGCTGTAATCCTAGCACTCTGGAAGGCTGAGGAAGGCGGTTTACTCAAGGTCAGGAGTTCGAAACCAGCCTAATGCAAGAGCGAGACCCCATCTCTACTAAAAAAATAGAAAGAAATTAATTGGCCAACTAAAATTATGTAGAAAAAATTAGCTGGGCATGGTGGCGCATGCCTGTAGTCCCAGATACTCAGGAGGCTGAGGCAGTAGGATTGCTTGAGCTCAGGAGTTTGAAGTTGCTGTGAGCTAGGGTGACGCCATGGCACTCTAGCCTGAGCAACAGAGTGAGACTCTGTCTCAAAAAAAAAAAAATACACTGTTGAAGTTTATCAGCTAATATTTTGTTGAGACTTTTGTACATGTGCTCATAAATGAAATAGATTTATCATTAATTGATTTTCTTGAACAATTCTTATCAGGTTGTAGCTTCATAAAATGAATGGAGAAGTAGATGGCAATCTAGATGTATAAATAGAACTTCCTACTGAAGATTATTAAAAATTCAGGATAAATTATTTTCTAAAATAATTGATAACCTAGCATGAAAATAATGGACTAAACAAAGATAGGAGCCCAAAAGGGTAGGGGGACCACTATACAGTGCTTTTGATGAGAAGTGTTTGGTGAACTGAGAGAACCTGGACTTTGAGTCTGATAGCCTGTCTGTATAGTGTCCCCCAGAACCTTAAAATGTGACCTTATTTTGCAGTAGGGTCTTTGCAAATGTAATTAATGAAGAGGAAGTCATACTGGATTAGGGTGGGCCCTAACCCAATGACCGGTATCCTTGTAAAAAGAGGGAAATTTGGACATAGACAGACACAGACACATAGGCCATGTGAAAATGGAAGCAGAGACTGGAATGATGTGTCTACAAGCCAAGAAACCACCAGAAGCCAGGAAGAAGCAAGGAAAGATCCTTTTCTAGAGCCTTTGGGAATCTTGTGGCCTTGTCAACACCTTGATTTTGGACTTCTGGCTTCCAGAACTGAGAGAATAAATTTCCATTTTCTTAAGCCAACAAGTTTGTTGTATTTTGTTACTATAGCCTTAGGAAACTAATACCTAGCATCTCAGCACATCTATATCTTGAGATTAGAGCACAGAGACAAATCACAGAGCCTGTATAAGAAGGAGAATCTAATAAGAGATCAACCGTCTACAGATACTGGACTTCAAAGGGTTAAATCCTCAGTGTAAGGGTGAATTACAGATTAATGTCCTTCAGGGACTGCAAAGAAAATCAACTGTTTCAAATTTGGGGGCAAAATGAGGAGTGTGTGAGAGACAGATGCTGAAAATTTAGAATAAGAAACGGTCTTTTTTTACGTGAGTAGGGAGCTCAAATTCACAGTCTGGTTGGTCCACGAAATCTTCCGTGGAACATTTAATATAGAGTGATCTCAGGGTGGTAATACCTTCAGATGCCTGGTGGAAAAAAACGCAAATTCTCTCTTAAGGTACCTACTGCTATGGTCTGGAGGTTGATGTCCCTTCAAAACTCATATGTTGAAACCTAATGCCTAAGGTAGGTGTCCTCAAACTGCGGCCCACTGAGGACATTTATCCGGCCGGCGGGGTATTTTTGCTGCTGCTGCCTGTCCTGCCTAGCAGCCAGGCCCACAGTGCGCATGTGTGGAATATGCGCCGCACTCTCCAACGGCCCTCCAGTGATCTGAGGGACAGTGAACTGGCTCCCTGTTTGAGGACTCCTGCCCTAACGCAGTAGTATTAAGAGGTGGGGCCTTTACGAGGTGATTAGGTTATAATGGCTGTACCCTCATAATGAGATTAATGCCCTTATAAAAGGATGTGAGGAAGCCTGTTTGTCCTTTCAGCCATGTGAGGACACAGCAAGAAGGTACCATCTATGAGGAACAGGCCCTCACCAGACACTGAATCTGCTGGCACCTTGGTCTTACATTTTCCAGCCTCCAGAACGGTGAGCAATAAATTTCTATTGTCTATAAATCACCCATTTTAAGAGTATTTTGTGGCCAGGTGCAGTGGCTCATGCCTGTAATCCTAGCACTTTTGGAGGTCAAGTTGGGAGGATCAGTTGAGGTCAGGAGTTCAAGACCAGCCTGAGGAAGAGTGAGACCCCATCTCTACAAAAAAATAGAAAAATTAGCTGGGCATGGTGGTGCATACCTGAAGGCCTAGCTACTTGGGAGGCTGCGGCAAGAGGATCGCTTGAGCCCAGGAGTTTGAGGTTGCAGTGGCTATGATGACGCCATGGCACTCTAGCCTAGGCGATAGAGTGAAACCTTGTCTCAAAAAATAAATAAATAAAAAAGTATTTTGTTGTAGCAACATGAAGACACCCACCTTTTTCTCTCTGCAAGTGCCCACCTTCTTCCTAGCCCTTGGAGTTTCCCATTAATACAATCCCAAGAAGCTCTCAGATTTTATGAACAAATTATGCGCAAAAAATAAAAAAAAATAAAAAAAAAAAGAAGCTCTCAGATTTAAAAAAGCAGTTAAGAAGCAAAGTCACTGGCCGGGCGTGGTAGCTCATGCCTGTAATCCTAGCACTCTGGGAGGCCAAGGCAGGCGGATTGCTTGAGGTCAGGAGTTCGAGACCAGCCTGAACAAGAGTGAGATTCCTCGTCTCTGCTAAAAAAATAGAAAACAGTTAGCTGGACAACTAAAAGTGTATATATATATATATAAATTAACCAGGCATGGTGGCACATGCCTGTAGTCCCAGCAACTCGGGAGGCTAAGGCAGTAGGATTCCTTGAGCCCAGGAGTTTGAGGTTGCTGTGAGCTAGGCTGATGCCATGGCACTCTAGCCTGGGCAACAAAGACTCTGTCTCAAAAAAAGAAGAAGAAGAAGAAGAAGAAGAAGAAGCAAAGTCATGAGGTATTATAAGAGCAAGCCAGCATTGACCACAAACAGTACATTTCAGATAATGGAATTATTATCAAGCACAGATTACAAAATGCCTCTGTTTAATATAATTAGTGTTATAGAAGGTGAAGTTGAAAATATATGCAGAAACCAAGAAACTACAAATAGTCAAGGAGTTTAAAAAAAACAAAATGAAAGTTCTAAAAGGAAAGAGAATTTTTCCTTTTCTTTTTGTTTCCTCCAGACATGTTTTGTACTGATAAAGGGAAAGTTTTAATTCAGTTGGAATTTTAGTTAAATTTTAATTTCAACTAAATTTAAAAATTCAGGCCGGGCGCAGTGGCTCACGCCTGTAATCCTAGCACTCTGGGAGGCCGAGGCGGGCGGATTACTCGAGGTCAGGAGTTCGAAACCAGCCTGAGCAAGAGCGAGACCCCGTCTCTACTATAAATAGAAAGAAATTAATTGGCCAACTAATATATAGAGAAAAAATTAGCTGGGCATGATGGGTAAAAAATTAGCTGGGTGGCGGATGCCTGTAGTCCCAGCTACTTGGGAGGCTGAGGCAGCAGGATCGCTTGAGCCCAGGAGTTTGAGGTTGCTGTGAGCGAGGCTGACCCCATGGCACTCATTCTAGCCTGGGCAACAAAGCGAGACTCTATCTCAAAACAAAAACAAAAACAAAAACAACATACTGGGTTAGCATAACAATATTGCAGTAGGATCCTTAGGTTAATGCTGACTTTTATATGGGGTAAGTTGATACTATGTTTCCCCAAAAATAAGACCTACCCATAAAAATAAGCACTAGCAGGATTTCTAAGCATTTGCGCAATATAAGCCCTACCCCGAAAATGAGATGGGCGTGGCTACGCAGCGTATCTGCACAACCCATGCATTTCATCACGGAGTGGTAAAGAAGAGGAGCAGCCCTTCTCATCTGCTCCATCGTGACAGCTGCTATCCCAGAGGTGACCAGAAAGATGCGGGCACCCCCACCAACAAGGTTGACTCCCCCTGTCAGGTCCCGGCCATCCTGTGCGTGCTGCAAGCTGAGGCTTTGAGAGGAAAATAACACATCCCCTGAAAATAAGCCCTAGGATGTCTTCTTGAGGAAAAATGAATATAAGACCCTGTCTTATTTTCGGGGAAACACGGTATTTGGTGGGGTGTTTATTTACTTTTTTTGACAGGAAGGAATGTAGTAAGAGCAGTGACATGTCACATTTTGTTGCATTCTGTGATGAATTAGTTTAAGTATTGGGACAGACCCTGTTCTCAGCACTGGGACACTGGGGCACAGGTGAAATTTAAAGCATTAAAGCTTGCTCTGATCATCTCTTAGTTTTGAGTTTTGTTTGTTTGTGTCACCTTTGTTTTACATTTTGGGAGGGGAGACATTTTCCATTAAGGGTGGTTGTTGCTAATGCATTCGATTCCAAGGGGCTGGGGTCTTGGGGTATGATGTGGGCTGCTTGGCTCCTTGACTTTGCCTTTATACTGCCCTTGCTTGGTTCTGCCTTGTGGGTTAGTGGCTGTATATGCCCTCTGCCCCTCACTGCATTGTACACCCATGAGAATTAGGCATTATTCACCTTAAATAGATAGGGACCATATGTTGTTCATCTTTTTTTTTTCTTCAAAATTCTCAGTTAACTTTATTTAAATATGCAGGAATGGTCTTAAAAATCTTTCTCTCCACCAGATGTTTGATCCCCATGAAGAACTTTTGGTCTTTGAGCTTGAACGTAGAGCTTTACTCCATCAATGAAGTGATTTTCCTGTTGTAGTGCATTCTGAAGTTCTTCTGTAGAAAACTGAACCCAACCGAAACATTCGTGAAAGCCAGTCTCTTTGTCAGAAGGTAGGAAGCACCTTTGTATATGGCCAAACTGTGCAAAGTGTTCTCTCATCTCACTCGACACAGCGGTCCAAGGAATCTTTCTAACAAAGGCAACGGGCCGATTAATACTTCTACACAGGGACACGACACTTCTTGCTGCCAAGCCCGCCATCTTTAGCCTTTGTTATTCATCTTTTGTACTTCATAGTTATTAGTCACTTTTGTTTGTGTGTGTGCACGGTATTTGGCACGTGAACTTCAGATTACCATCCTGAGACCAATGAACCCCTCATTTAGAATGTATAGGTTAAGCAAAGCTTTTAAAAACTCACATTATATGGCCTCAAATTATAGTACCTCGAAGTTGTTAATCTGGTCATCTCATGGTAATTAGAAACTCTGATTGGCAGCTTTAGATTTCTTGCTTAAAATCCTAAATAAATTGATTAAGTTTGAGGCATTCTTTCAAAGGGATTCTCAGTGAAAAGATTGGGAACTATTCTATTTAGTGCTTAGTGAAAATATTAATATTTTGAATTACCATATCTATCATTATTACCATTTCTTTATTAAATATAAAAGTTTTTTGCCAAATAGCAAGTTTTAAATCTTAAAAAACAAAAAGGGACCGGGTGCAGTGGCTCACGCCTATAATCCTAGCACTCTGGGATGCCAAGGCAGGTGGATTGCTCAAGGTCAGGAGTTTGAAACCAGCCTGAGCAAGAGTGAGACTCCGTCTCTACTATAAATAGAAAGAAATTAATTGGCCAACTATAGAAAAAATCAGCCGAGCATGGTGGCACATGCCTATAGTCCCAGCTACTTAGGAGGCTGAGGCATCAGGATTGCTTGAGCCCAGGAGTTTGAGGTTGCTGTGAGCTAGGCTGATGCCATGGTACTCACTCTAGCCTGGGCAACAAAGTGAGACTCTGTCTCAAAAAAAAAAAAAAAAAAGGAATGAAGAACACCGAAAGAGGTAAACATTTGGGTAAATCTAGTAAACACTGATGATTTAAAGCCACAATAACAATTCCATGTGGATCTTGAAAAGAAAAATAAACAATATTAAAATATATGACAATAGAATTTAAGTTGGGACTGGAGTAAACAGTTAAAGTCTTCTAGGGTCCTTATATTGTTCAGGAATAGGGTTAACTTTGATTAACTTTAGGTTTTGATAATTTAAGTGTGGGTGTTATAATTAAGAGGGTGCCTCAGATTGGATTCTTTCAGAAGAAGTGGCTGAGACAAGGGTTCATGTGCAAGTAGTTTATCTGGAGGTGCAGGAAACACAGGTAGGAAAGTTAGGCAGGGAGGGGCAAAAGTGCCATCCTTCTAGCTACCTGGTTATTATTATCTAACCTGTGGTCTGTGTAGCAAGATTGTACCTAGAACCTAGATATTATTCTGGAGTTCCAGGATGACAAGTCTCTGGGTAGAAGAAATCTGGTAAATCTCTGGTAAATCTCAGGGTCTCCTACAACTACCAGGAACTCTCCCTGTCAGGCAGAACATCATCACACCGACTTTGCCACATCTTTGGGAGGAACTGGGAGAACTTGAGAAGCCACGTTCACCAAACATTCTCCAGCTTGGTATTTCCCAGGATGCTTTGCTGGGGTGTTCCCTTTGCACTTATCACAATAAATAGAAAATACTCTGGGATTTATATGTCAGAGAGATACTATTTGTCAAGGCTTCAATGCAGTACTCTTTGGGGCTATGACACTGCTCTGGTACAAAGACTTGATTGAAAATGTAGAATCCTGTTCTCTATTCAGTTATCATAAAACGGTCTTTGGGCATGTACTTTATATGAAGGAATCTAATAAGCCACTCAGATTTCAGAGATTTTTAAAAATTTACTGATGGTACCAATCTCTTAAAAAACTTCAACTCTGATTCATTGTCATAATAGTCTTCTGCACTTGTAGAAATCTGTTTTCTGAAAGGTATAATTATGTGTGAGATTTCTTTCTTGAACCAGAAGGAGTTTTTTTTTTCACTGTCCTTTCCATTAAGGCATAACAATATTGTAAACCCCATGATGTTGGATTCTTTATACATACAGAGATAAGAGTATACCCTTTAATTTAATGATAATTATGCTTGTTTGCTGGTGGAAATGATCCAGAAGAGAAAGAGAAGTTGATGCTACAAGAGAGGGTTACTTTCATGAGAGGGCAATGAGAAAAGCAGATGATCAATGGACTGAGATCAGTGGTGGCTTCGTGACACGGCTCCCCAAGTCTATGACACTCCTCCCATTGGGACCTAGGGCCTGCAATCCCCCTCTTGAATGCGAATAGGTTTGCGACTGCTTTGCCAACAGGCGTGACAGGAGTAATGCCATGTGACTTCCAAGGGTAGACCAGGAAAGGCCATGCAGCTCCAAGAGCAGTCACTCTGGTGGGAGCAGCCATCACATAAGAGGTTTGAGTGCCCTGAGACTACCAAGCTGGAGAGATCAGTGGACCTGCTGGTGACAGTCTCAGCTGAGCTCGCAGCTAACATTCCGCCAACCTTGTGAATGAGCCATCTTAGACACCCAGCCCAGCTTACCTCTGACTGTAACCAAACCTTAAGGGAGAGGCAGGTAGGAACTTCCCATCAGAGTCCTTCCTGAATTTATGACCCCCAAACTGTAAGCAAAATAAAATGGTTGTTTTAATCCACTGAATCTGAGGATGATTTGTTACACAGCAATAGTAGTTGAAACACATTTCTTATGGAGTCAAAGGAATGTGAGTATCATGGCAATACAGTAAGAGACCAAGAAGAATAGGAGGTAATGGTCAGGGAATTGGATGCTTAAAATAAAGATTCAAGAGGTAGTTAAGTTATTGGTTAGGACAGCATTCCCAATAAGACATGAGTCTAAGTTTTCATCTTTATTAAATATTTCTGTTTGCTGTTTTAGCCACTGGTATATATATTTTTTTCATTGTGATTTCTATGAAATATTAGTGGAATAAAAGACTGATGGATTGCATTTACTTATTGTCTAATCTATGAGAAAATTGGTAGAAAATGTCCTCTGGGCCGGGCTCGGTGGCTCATGCCTGTAATCCTAGCACTCTGGGAGGCCGAGGCAGGCGGATTGCTTGAGGTCAGGAGTTTGCAACCAGCCTGAGCAACAGCAAGACCCCATCTCTACTATAAATAGAAAGAAATTAATTGGACAACTAATATATATATATAGAAAAAGTTAGCTGGGCATGGTGGTACATGCCTATAGTCCCAGCTACTCGGGAGGCTGAGGCAGGAGGATTGCTTGAGCCCAGGAGTTTGAGGTTTCTGTGAGCTAGGCTGACACCACGGCACTCACTCTAGCCTGGGCAACAAAGCGAGACTCTGTCTCAGAAAGAAAGAAAGAAAAGAAAAGAAAGAAGGGAGGGAGGGAGGGAAGGAAGGAAGGAAGGAAGGAAGGAAGGAAGGAAGGAAGGAAGGAAGGAAGGAAGGAAGGAAGGAAGAAAGAAAGAAAAAGAAAATGTCCTCTGACCTTTTAGGATTGCTGTGGGCAGGATTGTTGAATGTCTTGCCATTCCAACTCTATAAGTCCAGTCAGTTTTGTGCTTTGTACTGTTTATACCATTGATGTGCCATCAAGGACAAAAAGTGTTAAAACGGTAGAGTCAAAACATCTTGATTTGTCATCTAAGGAGAAGGAAAAGGAGTCTGGGTAGTAGGTAGTGGGTAGCCAGGCAGCCAGGAGGAAAACCAGCAGTGCCTACGGCTCACAAGCTGGGAAAGAACTTCAAGGAGAGGCTGCTTAGCTCCCTGTTGACCTCAGTTCTCTCATCTGTACAATGATCCTGTGAGGATCACCTGAGAAAACAGGTAAATTGATAAAATGTGCATTATGTGAGGAACATAAACTTCCTCAGGAAAGACATTCTGCCTTTTCACTAATATATCCCTGAGCTGGACAGAGCAGTCCTGGGGGATTGGAAGTAAATGGACCCCAGTGTGAGGAGTAAGAGCAGGATGAACATGGAGTGATTGTGAATAAATGCAAGCCCTGTGCCTGGTGCCTACACATGCCATGTGATCCTCACAGTGTCTTTGTGCAGATGAAGAAACTGAGGGCCATAGGGACTGAGTAACTTGCCCACGTCCAGAAAGTTAGTGGCAAGATAAGATTGGCACCAGTTTCAGACTCTGAGACTGGTGACCTTCCGTCTGTGCTCTGGGGGCAAGATGGAAGGTTCCACAGATAAAATTGGAGGTGAAATCCCCCATCTCCTGTCTTTAGACTCTTGGAATCTGGGAGTGAGCATTTGATAAGAGGGAGGGAAGAAAGGGGGAGGCTTGAGGAGGGGCGTGGAAGTTATGATCTGAGATAGTACAATTCCAGATGAAGGGAGACCCTGGGGCCCTCTGTTGTAGGGGTCACTAGAGTTGAGAGTCAAAGACTATGGGCTGAGGCTGGGCGCAGTGGCTCACGCCTGTAACCCTAGCACTCTGGGAGGCCCAGGCGGGAGGATCACTCAAGGTCAGGAGTTCGCAACCAGCCTGAGCAAGAGCGAGACCTCGTCTCTACTAAAAATAGAAAGAAAATTAATTGGCCAACTAAAATATATAGAAAAAATTAGCCGGGCATGGTGGCGAATACCTGTAGTCCCAGCTACTTGGGAGGCTGAGGCAGGAGGATTGCTTGAGCCCAGGAATTTGAGGTTGCCATGAGCTAGGCTGACGCCATGGCACTCTAGCCAGGGCAACAGAGTGAGACTCTGTCTCAAAAAAAAAAAAAAAAAAAAAAAAAAGACTGTGGGCTGATCAGAAGTCCCGGAACTGGCTGACCAGAGTGTTGAGTGGGTCATTTATGTGGATGTCAAAATTTACCAGAGTGATGATGACCCAGGAGCAAAAGGAAATCTAGGAAGTTGGGGTCAAAACCCTTTGTTAATTCTGGACAAGGTCTGGATTTTATGGAGAAAGTCAGAGAGTGGTTAATATGTCCAGACTCCTTGAACCTCAGAAATAGGGAATGTTCTTAGTGCTTCTAAAATTGAAAAGACAGTATGATGGTAGAGACCTGATGCCCCAGACCTGGTTAGAGCCTATAAGCCCTCTTGTTCATTCATTCTCATATTTGCTGAGCACCTGCAGTGTGCCAGACACTGCATTTGGAGCTTGGGGGGTTCAAAGACAGATAAGATGAGACAGCTTCTCTGCTGTCCACCAGCGCTGTCATCCAGGAGAAAAACATAAACTAATAAATGCCATTCTTAGAAAAATACTATTATTGAGATAAAATATAAATTGTGATCAGGGCACAAAAGAAGGCAAGATCAGTCAGCCCCTGGCCACAGGTCTGCTCTCTGGGCTGGAGTGATTGCCACCCAAAGAATGAGGCTGTCCTTCTTGGCTCGCAGCAGCTCCTTCTGCCCCATAATTTCCAGGCAGCAATCACTCAAGTGGCTCATCTTTCCCTGAGAAATACTTTTCTGCAGAACTGGTTTAGACATAAAGAAATATCGGGGCGCATTATTTCCATCGTGGGGAAAAAAGGGATAATTTCTTTGCATGCATGTTGAAACTCCAGCCTTCTTTTGCCAAATCTTCTCGGCAAAGTCTTCCTGGTTGTGCCCTGCTGACTTGTGCCGTCAGCGCTGTTCAGTCCTGGCCAGCGCCCCAGGCCTGCAGCTGGCTCCCGGAACCCCATCGCGACTGTCGCTCCTACAGACCTCCCTGGCAAGCCAGAGCACGTCCACACCCTAAACGCAGCCCCCAGAACACAGCTGGTCTTAGGAATCGGTCTTCCAGGTGAATGAACGTAGCCTCAGGGCCATAGCTTCTGCAGGCACCCATCCGTCCTCCGTCCAGACCCTGAGTCTGAGTTCAGTCTCGTCCCTCTCAGCGTCCTCCGGAAAGCTGATCTGCTCAGCGCCGTCGGGGACCTGCCGCGCCCGCCGCGGCAGCGTGTTTCGGTCAGCACCGGCGGCGGACAGCTCCTGGCCGGGTCAGCACCGGCGGCGGACAGCTCCTGGCCCGCTCAGCACCGGCGGCGGATAGCTCCTGACCGGGTCAGCACCGGCGGCGGACAGCTCCTGGCCCGCTCGGTACCGACGGCGGACAGCTCCTGACCGGGTCAGCACCGGTGTCAGACAGCTCCTGGCGCGCTCGGTACCGACGGCGGACAGCTCCTGACCGGGTCAGCACCGGTGTCAGACAGCTCCTGGCGCGCTCGGTACCGACGGCGGACAGCTCCTGACCGGGTCAGCACCGGCGGCGGACAGCTCCTGGCCCGCTCGGTACCGACGGCGGACAGCTGCTGACCGGGTCAGCACCGGTGTCGGACAGCTCCTGGCGCGCTCGGCACCAACGGCGGACAGCTCCTGGCCCGCTCAGCACCGGCGGAGGACAGCTCCTGGCCGCGGGCGCGGGCTCGGCCCCGGAGTCGCGCGGCCCGGCCGCGACGTCAGCGAGCCCCGCGCGCCGCCCCGCCCCGCCCCGCGCCCCCCAGGGAGCAGCCGCCGCAGCCGCGTCCTGCCGGCCGGCCCGCTTCTCCGCGCAGGCCCACGGTTTCGGCCCGCCGCGCCCTCCTCCCGCGGAGCCGCGGGCGCCGCGCCGGGACCCCCTCCGGGCGCCGTCGCCGCCCCTCCCGCGCGCGCCCCCGCCCGGCGCCCCGCCCCGCCCCGCGCTCCCTCCCCCGCGCCCTGCGGCTCGGCTGCCGCGGCGTCCTGGCAGCTCGGCGAGCGGGTCGGCGGCGGGTGTCGCAGGGCGTGTCACGAGGTGAGGCGGGGGCTGCGCGAGGGCGCGGGCCAGGGCGCGGGCGCGGGCCGGCGCACCCTCCCCGCCGCGGCCGCGGGCCTCTCCCGGAGAAGATGGCGGATCGCGCGGAGATGTTTTCTCTCTCCACCTTCCACTCGCTGTCGCCACCGGGCTGCAGGTACGCACCTGGGCGCCCCGGCCCGGCGGGCCCTCCCCTCCCCGCGCCCTTCTCTGACCGGTCCCAGACTCCTCCGACCTGCCCTGTCGCCCTCCCCGGCGCCCTGCGGACCCGGGCCCCGCGCCGCGCTCGGCCCTGGCGCTCCGACTCTTGCTCCCCGCCCCCACCCCTCGGTTCGCTCTCTCCATCTTTGCCGCCTGTCGTCCAGCCCAGCGACCCCCCTCCCATTTCCCGCTGGGACACTGCGCCGCACCCAGCTGGGCAGAATGCTGGGCACACCCTTTGAGCCTGGCAGTGTCCTTTGGGCCTTCAGTGGAGGCTCGACCTGGCCAGTAGGGCCCGGGCTGGGAGAGAGTTGAAATCAAGCCTGGAGCCCTGGGGGCAAGGACTGGGGTGGGGAAGGGGCTGGACCTCGAGGTCTAGCCCTGCCCTGAGCAGGAGAGGGGAGACAAACAGGCCAGACCCTGCTCCCAGAGCAGCTCGACCCCTCCCTCTCCTGCCGGTGCTGCAGCTTCAGCTCCCCCTCCCCCACTCTGTGCGGGCTGACTCCCCTGAGGCTGAGGCTGTGACCCAGAGGGGCCTGGAGCGGAGCGTGGAGGGAGGAGGGGTGGGAGGGGGCTGGGGGAAGGTTGGCTCCTCTGGGCTGGCCCGGCTCAGGTGGGGGCAGGGATCCGCTGGAGAGCAGAGCCTGAGGGTCAAGGTGAAGCCGGGATCTGGGTCCGGGAGTCGGAGGCTCTGGAGAACGCAGGGCCTGGGAGCTGGAGGTCTCCCTCCGCACCTCCTGAGGACCAGCTCCCAGGCAGGGAGTCCAGGGTTGGTGGCTCTCTGACTTCAGTCTCCTCTCCAGGCCTCCCCAGGACATAAGCCTGGAAGAATTTGACGACGAAGACCTGTCTGAGATCACCGATGACTGTGGCCTGGGCCTCAGCTACGACTCAGATCACTGCGAGAAGGTGAGAAGGTGGGGAAAGAGTCAGGGGGTGCACAGAACCAGCTCAAAAGAGGGCCTCACTTAGGCTCTGCTTATCATTCACTTGGGGTTTCGGGTGGGTGTGATCTCTGATCGCCCTCCCCCTTTAGCCTCTTGGCCTTGGGGTTCTGTTGGTATCCAATGTCTCTTGTTCTAACACATTGGAGGCCCTCCGCCAAGGGGCTCTCTAGCAGTCCTCTCCTGACCCCAATCAGCTGACTAGCCTGGGGGAGGGAAGGTGTTCCTTTGCTTTGGGTGCCCTCTGTCCTCAGATCACTTCCCACAAAGATCTAACCCCTCCCAGCTGCCATCTGAACCTGGTCCCCTCCCAGCCCTGTCCCCACCTCTGCAGCTTCCATCTATCTGTCTCATGTTTCCACCCCAGAAATCTTTTTCCCCCCTACCTCCTGCCGCTTCTCCTCCTCTCTGTCTCCACATTTCTGTTTTCATTCATTCAAGAATTTCTGAGCAACTGCCATGTGGCAATTGCTGGGGGTTTCCAAGTGCTGGGAGTGGAACAGGACAGCTGCCCTCAGGAGCTTGCAACCTAGTAGGGGAGAAAAGCCTGCAAGAGACAATGGCTGCCCAGGCCTCAAGGGTTGGATTCCAGCAGGGACACAGCATTGATGTGGGGGAAGGGAACCCAATCCAGGCTGACATTTCCAGAGGAAATGTCAAGCATGTCCTGAGGTTAGCAGGAGCCAGGCAGATGGGGTAGGTAGGAGGAAATGGAGGAGAGCCATTGCTAGCAAAGGGATTGTGCCAGAGGCCCTGGGGTTGGTACAAGCCTGATGAATCCTGAGTGCAGGCTGTCTCTTCATTTATGCATTCATTTGTTATTTGCTGGACACCTACTGAGCCCTAGTTCTTGTTTTGGGGGGTGAGGTGCATCACTGTACAGTATGGACATGACCCTGCCCTGGTGGGGCTTGCAGTCTGCTGGGAGAGACAGACCAGAAGCCATGTAGAGTAACTGTAAATTGTGTTAAAATGCTATGAAGGAAACAGAGTGTGGTGTGGAATGGGATGGGGTTTGGGGAAGATATGAAGCTAGAAAGTGAGTTGGGCCCACTCTGAGAATCTCTGCCATCCAGCCTTAGGAGTTTGTGTCCTTCCCAAGAACTGGACTGATTCCTACGTATCTTATGCAGATTTTCTTATGTATCTTACACGGATATCCTATGTGTCTTATGCAGATTTTCAAAAATGTCACTCTATCTGTTGATGGGGCAGATTGAACTGGAAGGGGCTCTCCTTTGACCTGCTGCTCCCTGCTTTCCCTTTTCTCGGCACCTGGGATGCCAGGTCGCTGTTGCACTCAGGCCCAGACCTGCCACCTCCATCCCTCTCTCCCTCTTGCAGGACAGCCTCTCCCTGGGGCGCTCGGAGCAGCCACACCCCATCTGCTCCTTCCAGGATGACTTCCAGGAGTTTGAGATGATCGATGACAATGAAGAGGAGGATGATGATGAGGAGGAGGAAGAGGAGGATGATGATGAGGAGGGAGATGGGGATGGCAAGGAGGGAGGAGGCCCTGGGTCAGAGGCACCTGCCCTGGAGCCCCTTATCCCCTCCCCTTCCCTGGAGGAGCCCCACAAGCACCGGCCCACTACGCTCCACCTGACCACACTGGGTGCCCAGGTGAGCGCGCTGGCCCACAGCACGCGGGAGCTGAGCCTGGTTCACAGCACCTGGATTCTGCACCCATGGCAGCTGGTCCCTCCCGCCCCTGGGAACTGGAACCCCCTAAGCCTACTCTCTTGTCCCTCCACCCCAGGACTCCCTGAACAACAATGGAGGCTTTGCCCCAGCGCCCCCAGCCTCCTGGCAGGAGACAGTGCTGTGCTCACCCCCCAAGGAGCCCCTCAGAGGTGAGGGGTTGGGGGTCTGGCAGGGGCATAGGGAAAGGGGGACGGGGAGAAGGGGCTGGCTGCCGGAAGGAGGCCTGGCTCGTGGTGATGGTGATGGTTTCCCCTGCCCAGCAGAACTGCCTGGCGCCCTCCTGCCCACGGACGCCGGGCCTGGTGAGGCACAGTCACCAGCGCGCCCGGGTTGTGACTGCGAAGGGAACCGGCCTGCGGAGCTCCCTGCGCCAGCTGGGGCCTCGCCCTCCTCGGATCCCGGCATTGAGGCCGACATGAGAAGCCGCTCGAGCGGGGGCCACGGGGGACGTCGCAGCAGCCAGGAGCTGTCGTCGCCGGGCTCGGACTCGGAGGACGCAGGCGGCGCGCGCCTGGGGCGCATGATCTCGTCCATCTCAGAGACAGAGCTGGAGCTGAGTAGCGACGGCGGCAGCAGCAGCAGCGGCCGCTCCTCGCACCTCACCAACTCCATCGAGGAGGCCTCGTCGCCAGCCTCGGAGCCCGAGCCGGAGCCGGAGCCCCCGCGGGAACCCCCGCGCCGCCCCGCCTTCCTGCCCGTGGGCCCCGATGACACCAACAGCGAGTACGAGTCGGGGTCGGAATCGGAGCCGGACCTCAGTGAGGACGCGGACTCGCCCTGGCTGCTCAGCAACCTGGTGACCCGCATGATCTCCGAGGGCTCCTCGCCCATCCGCTGCCCCGGCCAGTGCCTGTCTCCCGCGTCGCGCCCGCCTGGGGAGCCCGAGTCGCCGGCGGGCGGGGCCCGGGAGCGCTCCGAGGACCCCGAAGTGACAGCAGCGCCGGGGGGCGTGGAGTTGGTGGACATGGAGACCTTGTGCGGGCCGCCGCCCCCGGCACCCGCAGCGCCTCGGCCCGGCCCTGCGCAGCCCGGGCCCTGCCTCTTCCTCAGCAACCCCACGCGTGACACCATCACTCCGCTGTGGGCCACGCCCAGCCGTGCCACCCGGCCAGGCCGCGCCTGCTTTGCCACCTGCTCGGAGGAGGAGGACGAAGAGGATGACGAGGATGAGGACGATGCGGAGGATAGCGCAGAGCCCCCAGGGGGCCGGGGCGCCGGCCCTGCGGCGCCACTGGACGCCTCGCTGGTGTACGACGCGGTCAAGTACACGCTGGTGGTGGATGAGCACACGCAGCTGGAGCTGGTGAGCCTGCGGCGCTGCGCCGGCCTGGGCAGCGACAGCGAAGAGGACAGCGGAGGCGAGGCCAGCGAGGAGGAGGCGGGGACTGCGCTGCTGGACGGTGGTCAGGGCCCTGGGGATGCCTCTCCCGACAGCCCTGACCTCACCTTCTCCAAGAAATTCCTAAATGTCTTTGTCAACAGCACATCTCGGTCCTCCAGTGAGTGAGAGGCGGGAATGGGGTGGCCCTAGAGGAACGGGGGAGACTCCCTGGCCCTAGGTCCCATGCGGACGCCCAAAGTGCCCAGGACGGCCCGAATGCCTGGGGGTGGTCAGTGCCGGGCACTGTCGCTTACCCGGGACATCAGCTTGGAGTACCCCCAGAAGGCCCTCTGGGCAGGCAGTGGGGTGGGGAGGCCTGCCCTGCCCCCGGCCCCGGACAAGGTGCTTCTCCTTCCCTCCCTGACTCAGGACACCTGCCCCAGGCTGCTGAGGGGACCGTCTTGGCTCTGCCCAAGGCCAGGGCTTCAAGTGCTTTCCTTTCCCCACATGGAGTCACCGTGTCTCCTGTCTCTCCCTCAGGCACTGAGTCCTTTGGCCTTTTTTCCTGCGTGGTCAACGGGGAGGAGCGAGAGCAGACTCACCGGGCTGTCTTCAGGTGCAGCCTCCCTCCCAGCCGCTGGCGATCCCTGCCCTCAGCCTGCAGACGGGACACTGGTGGCCACGTCCCAGGCAGTCCTGGTCCCCCCGCCCCCCAGTGACCTCTCTCTCGACTCCAGGTTCATCCCTCGACACCCGGATGAGCTAGAGCTGGATGTGGATGACCCTGTGCTGGTGGAGGCCGAGGAGGATGACTTCTGGTTCCGTGGCTTCAATATGCGCACAGGGGAGCGCGGAGTGTTCCCCGCCTTCTACGCCCACGCAGTGCCTGGCCCCACCAAGGACCTGCTGGGTGAGGCCTGTCCCCAGGGGCGGGGGCAGTAGGGGCAGCATTTTGCCCCAGACCCTCCCCGCCACCATCTGACCTGGGCCCCGTGTGCCCCCAGGGAGCAAGCGGAGCCCCTGCTGGGTGGAGCGCTTCGACGTGCAGTTCCTGGGCTCGGTGGAGGTGCCCTGCCACCAGGGCAATGGCATCCTGTGTGCGGCCATGCAGAAGGTCAGTGTGGCGGTGGGGTGGACGCAGGCAGAGAGCCCGCATGGCAACCCACACCCCCTCCGCGGGCTGGCACAGCTCTCCAGGCTCCAAGGCCCCTCACCTCCTCTGGGGGGCGGCAGCTCAGGGGTGGGCACGCTTGGCCCTGAGTCAGAGACCTGAGCAGACAGGCCTAGGGCAGGGCTCAGCAGCTGTGCCCGTCACCTCGGGGTCTCTTGGCCAGTTCAGTAGGGCCTCCACCTTCCCACCGGCCCCTCCTCCCCTTCAGCCCGTCCTCCTCCTGCCTGAAAACTGAGAGCAGCTCTCACAGCTCCTTCCCTGGAGTTGTCTGTTTGCTTGTTCATTCGCTCAGCACACACTTAGTGAGCACCTGCCCACCCGCCAGTCCCGTGATGGAGGCTGCGGGCAGCGGGGAGCAGGAAGAAAACCAGCTCTGCATTCAGGAGGCCCCATCGAGCTTGCAGGAACCAGGCAGGGAGGAGGCCAGGGTGGGTTGGGGACTGTGCTCCTGGCACCTGAGCCACAAGGAGCAGCTTAGCTGGAGGAATGGAAGGAAGATAAAGCAGGCCGAGTGCAGAGACACGACCAGCTCGTCTTGAATCCAAGGAGCGGTCAAGGCCTCTCACATCTTTCAGAATTGCGTCTCACGCCTCTTCAGTGCCAAGTGTCTTCAAGCATAAGCTAAAAAGAGCAGAGGCAAAGTTCTACCAAGGGAAGAAAAAGAGGCCCTCGTAGGCCCCTCAAGACCCTTTTCTCCCCCAACTTCTTCCTCAGATTGCCACCGCCCGGAAACTGACTGTCCATCTGCGTCCTCCTGCTTCCTGTGACCTCGAGATCTCTCTTCGGGGGGTCAAGCTGAGTCTGAGTGGAGGAGGGCCTGAGGTGGGGGTGTGGGGGCCTGGGGAGGCTGTCAGGGGTAGGGTGAGACCGAGGGACAGGGCAGCAGGGACGCCCAGCAGGCAGGGGCAGGAGGGACCTCAGGCTGCCTGGCTGACCTGGATGCTCTGCCCACCTCTGCTCTAGTTCCAGCGCTGCAGCCACTTCTTCCAGATGAAGAACATCTCATTCTGCGGCTGCCACCCCCGCAACAGCTGGTGAGAGCCTTACCTTCCCCCGGAGTCCCCATAAGCCCCGACTCTGCCCGTACCCCAATCCCCACCCCCCACCCCAAGAGCTCCACCTGCATTCACTCGGCACCCACACTGGGCTGGGCTGGGGATGTGGATCGGATGGACGGGCTGCCTTCTGGTCTGGTCATGACAGACACACAGACCAGGAATGCCAGGAACCTCCATGGGTGGTCTGGCGGTCATCTGCGAGGGCCCCAGTGAGCACCCACAGAGGTGGGTGAGTTCTCCTGGGATTCAGGAAGGTAAAACTCAACGGATAAGCAGGCAGTGGGGCTGGGGCGTGGGTCTTCTTGGCAGGGAGCCCGCTGAGGAGATGCACAGCTAAGGGGCGCCAGGAGCTTGGGGGTCGGGGGTGAGGGAGCATTAGGAGGTGCCAGGAGCTTGCATTTTATCCTGCTGGTGATGGGGCCAAGAAGGTCCTATGGAAGGGTGAGGCTCAGGGTGACAGCTGGCTCTGGCTGCTGTGCAGAGACATGGACCCAGATGCTGCCGGTCGGAGACCAGGTGACTGCTGAGGTCATCCAGGGCATGTCTTGATGGGGAGTGTGCAGATGCAAGAGGCACGTCAAAGGTGGGACAGACAGTCCCTGATTGGCTGTGGAGGCCGACCTGGAGGAGGTCGAGCGTGATGTCCACCTGGGTGACAGGCAGAGAGGGACCCACACGCTGAGAAGAGATGTGGGATCTGTCACAGACACAGCGAGACTGAAGTGGCCATTGGTCACGTGGGTCCAGAGTTCGGGAGGACTGGCGGAAGGCACCAGATGGAGCAGGCAGAGTCCCGAGACCCTGCGGCGGCTGAGATGGCCAGTCAGGCTGCGGAGAGGAGGGAACAGGGACACAGTTGCTGGCACAGGAGCAGCAGGCAGGGGGTGGGGGGGGATGGGGATGCAGGCTTCCTCCCAGGCACAGACCCCCGCCCACGGGGTCCTGGGGTCCTAAACGAAGAAGGAGACAGGAGGAGGAACCAGGGGCTCAAAAGGACTGGGGGGGGGTGAGAGGCAGCAGGTACTCATGGGCAGGCAGGACTTGGGTGGGCACCATGCGGCCAGGACTGGGGCTGTGGCAGGTGTGGGGGCACCCGGGGGTCGTTTGGACTCCCATGGTAACAAGAATGAGGAGGGCTCTGTCTGCGGCCTGGAGGGTGCTGAGCTGTCTGCGTTTCCCGCTGAGGGCGGGGGGAGGAGGTGGGGGGGTGGGGGCTTGATGGCATCCCCCATTGAGAAGCCGCTCAGCAGGTGGGGAGCAGGGATGGAGCCAGGACTCCAAGCAGATAGGAGGGCTGGCTCTGGGGCCACAGACACGGGGGCTGCAGATAGCACTGCCAGGAGAGGAAGACCATCTCTCGTTTCTCATCCATGGGAGAGCGATGGCCGGACAAGTTGGCTTGGGTGCGAGATGGCAGGTGGGGGGTGCCGAGGAGCTGCCGTTTCTCTCATGGAATTCCAGCTGTGACCGTGTCCATCCTGGAGGCCTGAGCTCATGGCATCCGTTTCCCTCTGTGGAGAAACAAGGATATTAGCGCATCCTAACACCTGTTACCCCAGAACCCAGCCCAGTCCCTCGAAGTGAGGAAGCACTAAAGAAACAGTATTAGGCAAATGGTTAGCTCATTTATTTCATCGTGTGCTAGGGGCAGGTCAGGAATGCATGGGGTGTGCTGTGTTGGGATGAGGTGAGCATTTGCTCCCTGCTGCCACGGCCCGGCTGTGTGTCCTCAGGCAATATACCAACCCTCTCTGTGCTCAGCTATCAGGACACCTATCTTATAGGGCTATCGTGAGGTTTGTGTGAGTTAATGATATAAAGTGTTTAGGATGATGTCTTAGTAATACTTAGCAACATCTAACAAACACTGATGATTATCATTATAATTATTTGAAGGCAGCATTTGAGACAGGGCTTGTGATATGGCCATCGGCAACAGGAGCACATTGTTCTGGCCATGACATTCTGTCACGTGGCTTCCCACCTGGTGAGACCACAGAACCCCAAAGCCATGAGAGAATGGATCAGATTGGCCACAGTTTGGGGGTCGGGGTGGGGCGGGGGCCTGGAGTCTCACGTTACAGGACTCTGACTTCCCCTCCCTCTGGACGATAATTTTTATTAATATCTTGGAGGAGAAGACGACAGGCAGAAATGGAACAGAGTTGGGGCAGCAGCCAAATAAGTGGAGGGGCCAGGGTGGAGGTGCTTCTCCTCCCAGTTGGATCAAGTGATGGAATCTAAGCGGGTTGGACAGATGGAGGTGACGTCAAGCCTGTGTCAGTGCTAGGAACGTAGCTGGGAGTTTGCAGGACGAGAGGTGGGGCTGGGTGGGCCCACGGGAGGAGGCCCGGACAGGCCTGAGTCAGCCTGAGACGTGTGTCCAGAGGCCGAGGCTGAGGCCTTGCTCTGTGGGCCTGGGGCAGGATCTGTGTGGGCCACAGAGCTGTGCCCTCCCCTCCCCCACAAGCCCTTTGTTCCTGCCTCTCCTCTCCACATCACTGGGGGGTCGGCTGGAGGCTGGGTCAGTGCACTGATGCCCCCTCCACGCTGCCCTCCCCCACAGCTATTTTGGCTTCATCACCAAACACCCCCTGCTGAGTCGCTTCGCCTGCCATGTCTTTGTCTCCCAGGAGTCCATGAGGCCCGTGGCGCAGAGCGTGGGGTGAGCAGGGTCCCCGAGCATGGGGTGGGGACGCAGACCTGGAACAGGGGTGTGGAGGTGGAGTGGGGAGGGGAGCAGGAGGCTTGCAGGGGAAGGATGGGGAAGGAGAGCCGGGTATGCCGAGCAGAGGAGGGCTGCAGTGGTGGGATGCAGTTGGGGCAGGAGCCTGGGGGGTGGCCCCTGGGGAGGGAGATGGTGCAGGCCTGGGGCCAGGTGGGGGCGGGGTGGAGCCTTGTGGAGAAGGGCACTGAGGTGTGGGCGCAACCGCTGGGCCAGGAGAG
>VSMD01093271.1:0-28885 GCA_008750895.1 Mirza zaza
AAAAAGACACCTGCACTGGAATATTTATTTTATTAAGTTTTCAATGTCAATTATACACTTTATGACCACATATACCCCTAATTTAACTCCCACATATAAATAGAACATGTGGTATATGTTTTTTTCATTTCTTAGAAACTTCACTTAGGACAATAGGCTCCATTTTTATTCAACTTGCTGCAAAAGACATTATTTAATTCTTTTTAATGACTAAGAAGTACTTCATGATACACACACCACATTTTCTTTATCCTCTCCTCAGTGGGTGGGCACTTAGATTGATTCCATATCTTTGCAATTGTGAATTGTGTTGTCATAAACATTTGGGTGCAGGTATGTTTTTGTGCAATGACTTTTCCTTTGGGTAGATACCCAGTAGTAATATTGCTGGTTCGAATAGCAGAACTATTTTTAGTTCTTCAAGGAATCTCCCTACAGTTTTCTAAAACAGTCATACTAGTTTACATTCCCCCTAAAGTGTGTGTTTCCTTTTCCCTGCATCAGTGCTAACATCTATTGATTTTTACTTTTTAATAATGGTCATTCTTACAGAGGTAGCCTGGTATCTCATTGTGGTTTTAATCTGCATTTCCATGATTACTAATGATGTTGAGCATATTTTCCTATATTTTGGGCCATTTATCAATCTTATTTTGAAAAATGTCTGATCTTGTCTGTTGCCCTTTTTTTTTTTTTTTTTTTTTTTTTTGGAGATAGTGTCACTCTGTTGCCTGGGTTAGAGTAACATGGCATCAGCCTAGCTCACAGCAACCTCAAGCTCCTGGGCTGAAGCAATCCTTCTGCCTCAGTCTCCCAAGTATCTGGGACTACAGGCATGCGCCACCATGCCCAACTAATTTTTTCTATATATTTTTAGTTGTCCAGATAATTTCTTTCTAATTTTAATAGAGACAGGGTCTCACTCTTGCTCAGGTTGGTCTCAAACACCTGACCTGGAGCAATTCTCCCTCCTCGGCCTCTCAGAGTGCTAGGATTACAGGTGTGAGCCACCATACCTGGCCTTACCCATTTTTGATGAGTTTATTTGTTGTATTCTAACTTATTTGAGTTATTTTTAGATTCTGGATATTTGTCTCCTAACAAATATATAGTTTGCGAGTATTTTATCCTATGGTGTAGGTTGTCTATTTACTCTGTTGATCATTTCCTTTGCTATGCAAAACCTTTTTAGTTTAATTAAGCCCCATACATTTATTTTTGTTGTTGTTCTACTTGCTTTTGGGACCTTACTCAAAAATTCTTTGACTAGGCTATGTCCAGAAAAGTTTTTCATTCATTTTATTCTAGAATTTTTATGGTTTCAGGTATTATATTTAAGTTATTAATTCATCTTGAGTTAATTTTTGTGTATAGTGAGAGATCAGAATCTAGTTTCATTCTTCTGCATGTGGCTATCCAATTTTCCCAGCACTATTTATTGAATAGGGAGTCATTTCCTCAGTGTATGTTTTTGTCTGCTTTGTTGAAAACCAGTTGGTTATAGCTATTTGGATTCATTTCTGATTACTTTATGTTGTTGGATTGCTTTATGTTTCTACCTTTGTTCTAGTCTCATGCTGTATTGGTTACTATAGCCTTGTATAACAGTATAATTGGAAGTCAGGCAATGAGATACTTCCATATTTGTTCCTTTTTGCTTAAGATTGCTTTGGCTATTTGGGCTCTTTTCTGGTTCCATATGAAGGTCAAGACTGCCTTTTTTCTAGGTCTGTACAAAATGATGCTGATATTTTGATAGGAATTCCATTGAATCTGTAAAACACTTTGGGAAATATGGCCATTAACAATGTTGATTTTTCTAATCCATATGTATGGGATGGGTAATATTTTCTATTTCTGTGGGATAAGTTGTAAGGTCTCCTTTTTTAGTGCTGATTGAGCTTACTTGAGTCCCTTGTATTTTATTTCTGGTTAATGTAGCCAGTGGTCTTCAAATTTGGTTTATCATTTCAAAGAACAATTTTCTTCTTTCATTGATCTTTTCTATTTTTTTTTTAAATTTCCATTTCATTTAGTTTTGCTGTGAGCTTTGTTATTTCTTTCCTTCTGCTAGCTATGGGCTTGGTTTGTTCTTCTAGTTCCCTGAAGTGTGACATTAGATTGTTAATTTGTGAAATATCTATCATTTTGATGTAGACATTTAAGGCTATGAACTTTCCTCTTAGCACTGTCTTTGCTATATTCCAGAGATTTTAGAAGCTATAAAGCCTTTGTCATTCAATTCAAAAAGTTTTTTGATTTTCATTTTTATTTCATCCTTGACCCAACGATCATTAAGCAGCAGGATGTTTAATTTTCACCCATTTGTGTAGTTTTGAGAGTTCCTCTTTGAATTGAATTCTAGTTTTATTCAACTTTGGTCTGAGAAGATACATGGTATGATTTTGATCTTTCTTGATTTGGTGAGACATGTATTGTGGCCTAACATATGATCTATCTTGGAAAATGCCCCATGCGCTGATGAGAAGAATGTATATTCTGCAGTTTTGGGGTAGAGTGCTCTGTAAATGTCTGTAAGGTCCATTTGTTCTAGAGTCCCACTTAGTACCAGCATTTCCTTGTTGATTTTCTGCCTTGATTATCTGTCTAGTTGTGTCATTGGAGTGTTGCAGTCCTCAGCTATTACGATGTCACCATCTATTTCTTTCCTTAGATCTAGTAGAATTTGTATTATGAATCTGGGAGCTCCAGTGTTAGATGCATATATACTTAGGATTGCTATATTTTTTTGTTGACTTGAAACTTTTATCATTATGTAATGACATTTTCTTTTTTTTTACCATTGATGATTTGGAGTAGCTATTCTCATATAGACAAAATAAACAGTTGTTTATAGTTCTTATTTTAAATGTTATTTTATATAGACAAAATGCCGTTTCCCCAGGTTACTTAAGTTGGTTATTTTTTCACTTCCTCCTCTCTCTTTAGTGTGCAATTAGGATATTCATTTGTAGTACATTTAGGTTCATTTGTTTCTGTTTGTTTTTCATGTTGGATCTCTTCTCAAACTTGTTGATTCTAATTTTTATTCTTTGAGTCTGTAAAAGTATTAACAATTTCTGGTTTATTTTTAAAATATGTATGAACTTTATACTCTTGTTTTTGTCTTATTTCCCTGACCATATTATGAACTTCTTAAGGATAGCATTCAGAGAGAGTTTATATAATTTCTTTCTTCCCCAATTGCTTGGAAATCATATAGATTCAATAAGCACTTGTGTCTTAATGATGACAACCAGAAAGAGAATCTGAGTATTTGTACTGTTTTCTCACATTAATTTAATGCACTTAATACCTGATAAATTTTCAGATATTACATATGAAAAAATCATGTATGCTCTATGCTTGCAGCCATATCAATGTTATTCATAATATGTTTAGCAAAAGTTGTTGCAAAAATGTGGGTAGTTATTTGCATTTTTTTTTTAAAAAGACCTTTCAAAATTGTTACCAAAAGAAAATTGTGAGCACTTTCAGAGGTTGTCTGAGGATTTTCTATTTGAAATGGTCACTTAATAATCTGAAAAGGAATTTAAATACCCAACATAATAATAAAGGAAAAAGTCAATAATTTAGAAAGAAGAGAATATAACCTCATTATCACATATTTTTCTGCAATAAATTGACTCCTACACTATTAAAGGTCAAGTTCATGTTCGTACAAATGAACTTTTCAAACTAATACTAAAGAGGATTTTCTCACCCTTTACATTGTTAAATCAAGAGATTTAATTTTTCATAAAAGTAGCAGGGCTTGTAATTAATACTATGAAAGCCAATGACATTCTTTCTACAACTAATTTAAGACCAAACATCCAGATTATCATTCATTAATTTTTTTTTTTTTTTTTTTTTGAGACAGAGTCTCACTTAGTTGCCCAGCCTAGAGTGCCCTAGTGTCAGCCTAGCTCATAGCAACTTCAAACTCATGGGCTAAAGTAATCCTTTTGCCTCAGCCTCCAAGTAGCTGGGACTACAAAAAATAGAACCATTATACCGTATGATCCAGCAATCCCACTCCTGGGTATAAATCCAAAACAAATTAGATCAGTATGTCTAAGAGATATCTGCTTTTTTAATGATCTTGCAGTATTGTTCACCTATTTTCTTAATAAATAAATCTGTTCTATGTCTCTGACAAGTCACCACTCCTCTTAAAAAAGGCATTTTATTTTATGGGACTCAGTTACACATTTCCAAAATTGTTAGAAATTGTTATGAACTCATATCTACATTTTAATATTTTACATTCCAAGGATTTAGCCTGGATCCCAGGAACTCAGACAGTAACATTTTGCCTTACCACTAACTTAGTGATGGACTTTCATTTTTTGTTTCATAGGTTGTTTTTCTTATGACTAAGCATCACAGTTTTAAAAAGTGTTTCTAAAATCTATGAAAATAATTAGTGCTTTGTGTAGGAGAATAAAAATCATGAGTGATGGCTTTATAAGAACTATGAAAATATTGGGGATTTTATGAAAATTTCAAAATATGTGAAAATAAACATATCTATGAAATGCAGATTTTGTTTTTAAGATATTTTCATTGTGATGACACACCAGAACATGGTTATTGCTAAATATTGTTAAAATTAGCAATAGACTTATGAAAAGAAACTTGATCAATTGAATTAGTTCGATCATTTATTTTCTTTGGAAATTCCTAGTTTTTAGCTATGAAGTTATGGTTATATTTATGTTTGCATGTAGTCTTATTTAATTTCCCAGATAATAAGCTTAAGGTTTAGGAGTCAAACTGTTGAAACTCTTTTTCCTACAGCATGCCAATGTTTCCTTTTTTGGAGCTTCAGTTTCTAGTGTTTTTAGAAACAATTCTGCTTTTCCTCATGGTCATTTGGAAGAAAACTTGGAGATGAAATACTTCATTTTTGATTGCAATAAACTAAATTAGCCTTTTTCTGACAGAGCCTCTCAGGAGACTGCATCTCCTTTCAGTGGTGAACTTAAAACATGATAATAGTTCAAAGTTATGACAGACATATTACCTTCCAGTGGTTGATTATAATAGGATTCATGGTGCTGATATATTGCAAAGACTGAATAATGTGGTTATTTTATTGTTATTTTGAAAATACGGTAAAACATAGACATCCTGGCATATAATAACTGAAAACATAAATAACTAGAATTTTGAGACTCATCTGAATTGCCAAATATGCAGAAAAAATGGTGAACGTGAAAGTAAAATCTGGTGTTATTTCTTCCAAGGAAATTTTTTTCCACACAAAGCTATTTTGTTTTATATGCTTAGTTAGAAATATTTAATATCATGACCTAATAAGTTAGGAGGCATGAAAATAGCAATTTTTTTAGAAAAGTAGAAAGTGAGCTCATCCTTGGAGGATAAAATAGAATTTCAAAATATAAAAAAAATAGAAAAAAACAATAAAATTTAACAAAGACATGATTTTCCTCTTCTTTTTAATTATTAATTATATGGCTATGAACACAATATGTAAAATATTTCAATCATGAAACAACTTCAAATAGAATAAGTTTAAATGTATTAAAAATGCCCTGCAGTTTTATTAGTGGCATGGACATGAAGTTTAGTTTATAAACTCTAGATTTGTACTATCCAATACAAAAGTCACCAGCCACTGGAACATTTTCATAGTCACAGCTGTATTGCACAATATAGTTTAGATAGTAGTTTTTATTCTTTTTACTCAGTTTGTATTCGCTTTTTTCCCTATACATTCCAAACCAGTTAACTTTTAAATAATATTTAACAAGTATTGATGATTACTTTCAAGTAACTGCCACTTTACTGGCTGCTAGTTTTGTCAAATTTCTGACAGAAGAATCATAAGACATTATTTTTTTGTTCAGATAATTTATATTTTATGAATAATCCTACTGGGAGTTATTCAGTGACATATGTATTGATTTGCTAAATTGTATGTTTGATCAACATAATATATGCATGTATTTTTCATTTATTTTTAATTAACTAAATAGATACATACATAAATAGATACATAGATCGATATGTTTTCTTTAGAACATAGTTTGTCATAAAGCAGATATAGGACTATGAGACTTCAGTCACCATTGGACTATGCAGACAAAGGTTTAAAGTTCTAAATAAAACTTGGTCGTGATGAGCTTCTTCATTCAAATTGATCAATGAGAAGGCCAGGGTTGTAAGTAGCAGAACAATTCAAGTGGAGCATTAGAAGCAGAGAGAAGACAGAAAAACGTAGGAAAATAGTTTGATGGCTGGCTTTTACAACCTATTTTTATAGTGGGGTTAAGTTGTGCCTGCTAAAGAAATATTTTGGGTTAAAAAACGTATAACCCATTAGACTATGTTTTAAAACATTAGCATTTCTCCTGTAAAGTATGAACATCCACATGTAAAAAAGTTAATCTAGACACAGACCTCATGCCCTCCACAAAAATTAATTCAAAATAGATCATATTTATAAATGTAAAATGCAAAACTATAAAACTCTCAGAAGATAAAAAAAGAAAAAAAAACTAATTACCTTGGGCATGATGATGACTTTTTAGATACATCACTAAAGGCATGATTCATGAAAGAAAGAGTTGATAAGCTGGACCTCATTAAAATTAAAAAATATTTGCCACTTAACATCCCTCTACATTTGAAAGACATGGAAAGAGAAAGAGAATAAAAGCTATAGACTGGAAAAATATTTACAAAAGAAAAATCTGATAAAGGGTTATTATCTAAAATACACAATGAAATCTTAAAATTCAACAACAAAAAAACAAAATACAAGATCAAAAATGAGCCTTGACTTCATCAAAGAATGCATACGGATGGCAAATAAGCATAAGACAGTATTCTCCACCTCATATGTCATAATAAAGGGAAACAAAAATTAAAACAATGAGACACTACTACATGCCTCTTAAAATAACAAAAATCTAGAACACAGACAACACCAAATGCTACCAAGGATGTGGAACAATAGGATCTCTAATTCATTGCCAGTCGAAATAGAAAGTAGTACAGCCACTTTAAAAATGTTTGGTGGCTTCTTACAAAACTAAATATACTCGTAACACACAATCGAACAATTGTGCTCCATGGTGTTTACCCAAAAAAAGCTACACATTTGTGTCTCAACAAAACCTTGCACACGGATGTTTATTGTAGCTTTATTCATAATTGCCATAACATGGATGCAACAGAGATGCTCTTAGGAGATGAATGGATAAATAAACTGATCCATTTCTAGACCATGTTCTGTTCTTTTATGCTATGACCATTCTGTACTTTTTTTCTTCTTCAAATGTCCAGGCTTTCTTTCATTTCTAGGACTTTACAAATACCATAATTCCTATTGAAATGTTTTCCGTCTTCCTTTTCATTTGCTTAAATGTTACTTTTCAAATCTATTGCTATGAAAAGCATCCTTCTTAAGCTATGTTAGGTACTTCTCCTATGTGTTCTTATTAGTATCTTGTATTAATGCTACTCTAGTACTTATTACTGTCTACTGGCATTTTACTACTCTGCATTGCCTACAATCCACAGGATTCTTGAAGAGAGAAACACTTAACTCACATTTATTCCCTCTTATTTTTATAACATTAGACATACTGATTAATATTTTAAATAGTTGTTGAAATAGTGAGTTCTGTGATAAATACTTATTTTTTTACTTTAAAGGTGAGAAAATGAATGCTTACAGAATTTAAATGTTACAAAAAGTCACAGAGGTATTGACACTTAAAATATTGACAAAATTTAGCTACATCTTGCTTAAGAGTTTTCTATTTCCAGCAAAGAATCTGATTTGAACTTATATCATTTACTGCTTTGTGTTGGAAGTGTATTTTCTCAAGTTCATGCTTTGTTTCACCATATCTTTGAATTATAAAAAAATGAAAATATGATTAGGAGAGACAATATCTGACATTCTTATTTATTATGGGGGCCAATGTAACATCTTACGTAGAATAATTTAAGGAGAAAAGTTAAAGAAATCATGTTTTATTGATGTATTTTAAAGCTATTTCTTCTTTTTTTTTGAGACAGAGTCTCACTCTGTTGCCCGGGCTAGAGTGCCGTGGCATCAGCCTCGCTCACAGCAACCTCAAACTCCTGGGCTCAAGAGATCCTCCAGTCTCAACCTCCTGAGTATCTGGGACTACAGGTATGCGCCACTATGCCTGGCTAATTTTTTCTGTATATTTTTAGTTGTCCAGCCAATTTCTTTCTATTTTAGTAGAGACAGAGTCTCGCTCTTACTCAGGCTGGTCTCAAACTCCTGACCTTGAGTGATCCTCCCACTTCGGTCTCCCAGAGTGTCAAGATTACAGGTGTGAGCCACTGCGCCTTGGCTAAAACTATTTTTAATAGAACTTTCCATATTCTACCAATATATTACTCTGTGCTTTTACTGAATTGTGTTGAAATTAGTTGACATTTCAAATAATAGTCTTAAATCTAAATCCTCTACATTCAGTATTTATTTCATTAATAATTAAAATGAGGAATAAAGGATACTTGTTTTTTTCTAGCCTCGTTCACTTAAAAATGCAAATATACAAGTTTAGCCAAAGATAGTGATTAAGATGTAGTTGTGTGTATCAACCATTAACCACGGGGGGTACCAGCGTCGACTATAGTCGATAGCCACAGATGAACACGCACAGTGACTTTAGCCGACACCTGTGATATAACTTTTCTAATTTTTCATTTATCAAAATAAAATTGTGAACATTTAAAAATAACGTAATAAAAACATATATGTATATGTTACCTATTCTGATTTACAAGTAAAGCTGCCTGTAAAGTAAAACAAGCTTTCAGTGCTTTAAAGCTTTCCTCATCACACAAGAGCAAAACGGATTCGTCATCAATGCACAGCACAAACTATCCTGCGGACTATGAGTGCCGGCTGTGGGCAAGGTTTCGTGGCTGGTGAGCACCCTACCGAAGTGGTTAAATACAACTTTATCTGGTGTCAAACAACCAATAGACTTTATTTTTAAAAGCCTTTATATGGAAAGAACTGTTTATACACTATAATTTTCACATTAAGTATGCTTTTCCTTTTATATGTATACACAAATTTTTCTTTTTTAGAAAAAGTTTAAAATTTCAAAGTTTCTGTAAACTGTATTAGTAAGTAACTGAATTTACGCTCCTTTCTACAAATCAAAATATAAGAAATTTCTAAGTACCGACAGGACTATATATCTGTTCTTTTCATTATCAAGCATCTCTTTCTCTTGTTCTATAAATATTATAAAACTCCTATATCTCATAAGGAAGCCATCCATGGAATTAAAATGGGAATAACCTTGACTCTTGGCTGCCGGCCATGTGCAGCTGTTCACAGGGCAACAATATTTAGTTCAGGATTGAGCATCTGACATGGGCGGGTCCAAAGTCCAGATGTGTGATTTGATACCATGTTTCCCCGAAAATATGAGAGGGCTTTATATTTATTTTTCCTCAAGAAGACACCCTAGGGCTTGTTTTCAGGGGATGTGTTATTTTCCCCTCACAGCCTCAGCTTGCAGCACGCATAGGATGGCCGGGACCTGACAGGGGGAGCCAACCTTGTTGGTGGGGCTGCCGGCACCTTTCCGGTCACCTCTGGGATGGTAGCTGTCATGATGGGTCAGATGAGAAGGGCTGCTCTTCTTTACCGCTCTGCCATGAAATGCATGGGTTGTGCAGACAGGCTGCGTAGCCACTCCCATCACTAGGTCTTATTTTCGAGGTAGGGCTTATATTGCGCAAATGCTTAGAAATTCTGCTAGGGCTTATTTTATGGGTAGGTCTTATTTTTGGGGAAACATGGTATGTACGAGAGAGAATCCAAACAGACTTGAGGTTACCTGCAGACATCTGAGAGAATAAAATTAAGCAGATGCAAGCAGTGATGAAAGATTGTGGTGGAGATTTGTAATTTTTAGTCACCTAATATTTGAAAATGCCTCCTCTATGAGGGAATCTCACTGTGGAAGAAAAAAGAAGTGGATATTTTCCCTCCACTATTCAGAGAAGCAAGGAAATAAAATGTGAAGTACACATGGCCAAATAAACATCTCATTTGGAAAGCTTAATACTGAAGGAATGATGCAATGATAGAGGGATAAAAGTTATTTAGAATGGTGAATTTGATGTCATATACATAGCAGTGAATATTCTGTTTTGTTCAGATCCCCTATTTAATAAATCTCTCTTCATCTAGGACTACCCAGTACATTGCAGAACATTTAAAATCTCTGGTCCCACATATTAAATGCCAATAACAAATCCTAAAACCATAAATGTTCCAAGACATTTTAAAGGTTCTAAAAGGTATTACTATCCCAGGTGAGAAATGTCGGCCATGATATTGTCTATGTTCTGTGCTAACAAGATTTCTTGTTACTTGCTTGAATTTGGAGTTTCGTTCTATAGAATTCTTGCAAATTTCATAAGCTACCTAATATTCTCTCCCATCATTTATTTTCTGCTTGAATTAGCAAGAGTTGGTTTCTGATGTTGGAGATTCAGAATCTTAAATAATGCATATGTGAGTTCCTAATGGCATTATCTGAATCCCAATGACAGTCATTTTGTTTTACTTCTACACCTAGGTTTGCATGAATCGATAGATTTCCCTTTTGGCCTAAAGTAAATTGAGTTGGGTTTCTGTCATGTCACTAAATGACAGATTCCTGATTAAAAATTTATGTATAAAATAAGTCAGTTTTGACCTAGAGGAGAAATGAATAGAAACTTGAAATATTCATCTATGTCAAGAGCTTTAAGTGTGCTATTTCTTTCATTTAATACACCAAGCATACACTTGGCATTTTAGAAGTTTGTACACATTGCTCTTCTTAGTAGCTCTTTCTGCACAAACACGCGTGGATCTCTTCCATGCTTCATACAGGTCTCTGTTCAAATGTTAGTTTATGAAAGGCCATTCTGATGTTTATTTTTCTCACATCTAACCCTTCACATACTATTGATTTATCTGTATATGTGCTTATTGGCAGCTTCCTTGAAGTAGAATGTCAGATCCATGAAAGAAATAATTTTGTTTAAAGTTCTTTCTCCAACACCTAGAACATAATGCCCCAAGTACGTAATGGATACTAACATAAAATTAATGGATATTAACATAAAATTTAATAAATCAGATTCACATATTTATTTTTCAATTAATACACATATACAAATGTCATTTTGGATGAATTTTTATAACTCAGATGTAAATAATGTAGATGATAATACTCCTCAGTTAAAAGCCTAATATTGTCATTCATCCTAGGTAGAGCTCTGTCTCATTATGCAATTAAATTACACTGAAAATTTATTCTCTCTATCCCATTCCCTTATCTCCTACCTAAATATACACTTAAAGTGTCTTTATCTATGTATCTCCTCAAGTAAAATATGTAATGCTATTTTTGTATGTATAATTTTAATTTACTCTAATCGTATTTTACATTTTTCTCTTTTTTACATTTGTTATAGCTATGATTTTTATATTTAATAACACTGTTTCATATATTCATTTTATTGCTTTAAAATATCGAAAGTATTCTATATTATGAATTCAACTTTTTTTTTATTTCTTATCCTACTAATGAAATTTTGGTTTACTTCCAATTACCTGCTACCATTAGCTATGTTTTGATAAATATTTACATATATGTACCCTATTAAACTTAGCACAATCATAGTGGTATTCCTGTATCACACATAACATATGTATCAAAATTTAATATGTATACATAAATTATTTTTATAATGAATGTACTAGTTGATGTTTCTCTTCCAAAAGGTATGATGTTGTTAAATATATGTCTACAAGGTGAAGTGCTTGCTTCAAGTTATTCTGTACTTTAAATGCTATTCTGGAACACAAAAACAATTATTGCAAAATAAGAAAGCAGCTATTCTCTGAAGTCAAAATATTCAAGTGAATTTAAAATTTAACATTTTATATGTAAAAAGTAAAAACATACCATATTTCTGCTTGCTAGTCACTCAAATATAAATGACATTTTAATTTGAATAAGATATTGCAATATAACATTTAATTATGAATAATAAATTATTTCAATTTCAAATTTTAGCTTTGTCCAATTATAGTGATATGAACATTTTTGCAAGGAGATGTTAATTGAATTTTCCATCAAATGCAATATAAGGCAAAACAATTGCATCTTAAAAGTTATTGACTCTGGCATAATTTTAGATTTCTAATCTTCTTTAAAGAAATTTTAACAACTTTCCTTGAAAGAAATAGCACTATACATGCATTAAATATAACTCATGATCTTATTAAAATTGAAAATACAGTGATATAAGGGTAAATTTTGGAGAGTAAATTTCTCTCTTGCAAACATAAAATTTGAAAATTGTATATTTTTCAAAAAGTTTATGTAGTTTTTATCTAAAGATAATTGTGCATGCTTGCAGCTATCAGTGCCATAGCTTTTTATGAAAAAAAAAAGACAAAATTTACTATATTTAAATATCAAAGTCTAATACTTCTTATTTCTGTGGTAATTATGATTACTTTTATATATCAGGGCTCACATACAATCACTATTCCTCTTTTTTTATATAGTTCTTGCCATTTAATTGTAACTTATCAACAAAAAGCTTTACACAGTACTATTCACAGCACAGGAGAGGAATATCAATGCTGAATAATGATCAGGGCTTTTAAACATTTTCAGTAATTACACATGCAAAAAAGATGCATGTGTGTACATATGTGCATGTGCACAGGTAAAAATCATATAAAAAGAGGTAGCTTATGAGTATGGTAAAAACATATATTTTAAGTATGGAGTCTATAGTTTTAGTAAATACGCTCTAAAATATTTCAGGGACATAGACTCTGACCTTAAGAAATTAGTATACGATGGGAGAAAATAAACATGATACTTTAACTCATAAACCTAGGAGACATACCATAGCTACTAAAAATGCATGTTTTAATGTTAATTTGAAGAGAAGCGATGTGTATGGTGTTAAGAGTGCTAAATAAAGAATCAGGAGCTTTAATTCACATTATTATATTACCACTAATATTAGGGTGATAAATTTACTGAATACTTGTATTATGTGTTACTCATCTTTTTAATTTCCGTACATGCGCAGTTGGTACTCAGTATTTCATAAACAAATGAATATATAAAACAATTAAATTATCCATCCACTACCACTTACTAATAGTATGACAAAGAGCAAGGTAATCTTTACGAAATACCTTAATTTATGAAATAGGTTAAGATCTATTTTCTAAGGTTGACAGATTATGTGGTAGCACTGTGTAAGCATGGTGGTCTCCCAGTAAATTTTACTTCAAATCAGTAATCTAACTGAGCATTTACAATGTATGTCTCAGAAGCTCACCCATGGTTTCAGAGGACTCCCAAAGCAGTATATAAGGCTAAATTTTTACACGATTAGTTGGGAGAAAGGGGTTAAAAGGAACTTTACATAAGAACATATTAATTACCTAAACATGGGGTGACTGTGTAATGTGTTACCTCCAGTAGGTAACTTCTAAGAATGAAAAAAGTATTTATCATTGTTCTAGGGTGATAGACTAAGTTAAAAGTGTTACCAGTAAATACAAATATAATTTCTTCAATGCTACTACTAGCGTATGTTTGATTACAGCTATCCATGTGTTAGTCATAGATAAAAATAATATACAATATATCTTTCACAAGAAAAATCTTTCACTTCCTATATCCTCCAAAGTTTCATGCAACTCAGATCTTCTCTGAGATAAAACAACTGAAGTCAACCATAAATCTAGACTGAGACTAAATAAATAATAAGTATAAATGAATTAACATACAAATTAAATATCTCAGAAATATAGACATGATCAAGTATATCCCATGTTTAATTTACTGGGGTCAGTACATCTTATAAATAGTAATTCCCGAGATATTTTATAATGCAAATAACTCATGCTAGTTCAATTAGATACAGAGTTTAAGTGTTTTAAATTTATCTACCGTTTTTCCAGACATGCATATCATTTAGTATACATTATAATTTCTGATAATTTTTAATAATTTCTATAAGTATATAATTTAATTTAATTATGTAAGCAAATATAACATAATTTGCTAAGATAATATAATTAAAAGCAGAGTTTATTTTTACCTTTTACTATTCAAAAAATAGCTAATCTGTCTTCCTTCAAAGGTATTTTCTCCATTATTTTATTCTCCATAGGCAAATTGATTGGAGCTTTTTTAAAAAAATGATACCTACAATATATAGCACTTCCAGGCTCACTATTTTTCAGTTTCTAATTATCCTTTATAATTTGTCCCTGTTTATTTTTATGGATCTTTCAATTTTCCCTCTTAACAAATATAACTAAGTAATTACAAAGCAAAATACAACTCCATAACAAGATAATTTAACAAAATTAGAAACATTGTAAAGTTAAACACTAAACTGTAAAAGAAAATTACTACATTAGTATGAATGTAAGAGTTTTCTGTGATGACAAATCAATCAGCAAGAAAAATAATCAACAGGCAAAAATGAACTGCTATGTTTCAAATATTTATTTTGAAACAAATCAGAATCTTTATGACAATTTTATGTATTGGCTATTAGGATTTTAATTAGACAGGAGGTGTATTGAACTGACCATTACAGTCAAGTTTCTGAAGAATACAATTTGTCACTAGATATTGAATCCTTGAAGAAGAAAAAAGCTAGCCTCAATACTTGTCTTCATGACAGACTTCTGTTTTGTGTGTCTCATATTACTCCTTCAATTCTCCTGTTAACAATTGAAATTATTAACACACAGGGAACAATATAGATGCTATCTAATCACAGTTTATAATTAGGCAAAATTAGGCAAATAAAAGTACTTTTCATGGGAAGGAATGCCATCGCTATACATCTTGGTATTTCGAGCATCTAATACAATGCCTGACACCATAAACGGATTTCATAAAAAAGTCTTAATTCCCATGTAAGTGAGCCTGAAGTGGCTTTATTGCATTTCCTTTAATTATATTATTATTAATAATTAATAAATAATGCAAATTTCTTGAAACAACGAGTCATTGGCCAGGTTTCCAGGAAAACTGACCTTATATTCAAGTGTTTAAATGAAATATGTTATAGATAACACCTTTAAGGGAGTAAGTGTAACAGCTTGAGGCTGGCGCCTCAAGCCCTTCACGTATGCCTCATATCGAGGAAAGGGGACTGGGCCTTTGAAGCCCAGCATCCTGCCTGAAGAGGTATGCAAACTTCACTAAGGTAGCTGTGATTCATCAGCAGCCCACAATTCTAGAAGTTGAAGAGTAAGCTTCTTGGTCTTGAAAGCATTATCTGTGTGGAGCACCACTTCTTCCCAATTTTCCAAGTGCCTTGAACAACTAGCTAAGCTATTCACCAATACCCATGCAAATGTTCCTCACAGAATCCATATGTTTTCCCACAAAGTAGGTGATGCTGTACTCTTTGAAGTTTTTCCTATTGAGAGTATTTTCTACTGAGGACTGTTTCTAATGCTTACTTTAGTGGGGCTTTAGTGTAGCAGTGTTGCATTTTCAGCATGTGTCCATATACTGATTATGACTCAGTGCAGAACCAAGTTTGGCATTTTTCTCTTCCAACAGTTGATTATAAGAAACCTTCCATATGGCCACAGATACGGGCTTGGAAAGAGTTGCAATGTGATGGATTATTTGGGAATCTGGGTCACTGCTCATGTACTTTACCTAAACTCTCTGACCCTACTGTCACTTGATTTTAAATGAACAACTTTGTTCTCATCAAACCTTGTAAGTTCCAGGATATAATAAAACCCAACTCATGATAGGCAATTCTGCTTGATATGTCATGATCAGATACTCTGATGTTACCAGCTTGTTACTAGCATGATAAAAATTGTTTATGGAAATATGCATAATTTTCTGGAGCAAGTAGCATAGCTTTTGCCAGAACATTCTGGGAATTGCTAGAAATTCTTGTTAAGCTCTTTTCTCACTTAAGATAACTCCAGAAATATAGATTATAATTAAGTATAAATAAGGGCACCTGTTAACCATATAGAGTCTGCTAGTTTGTATGGCCCATTGACAGGCCATCTTCCAGAACAGGATAAAGTACACCAGGTATCATCCTTTCATGGTTGGAAGTATAAGATACTGTGATTTTTCTTTTGGACAAAATCCCCTTGAATGACCCAGACTACCTGATGTGGAAGATCCTTAAATTTTTATAATTTGTTTACCATAAATAAATTCAAATTTCCTGCTACAGCTTGCTCTTCCAATCAGTTTAGTCTGATGTAAGCAAGATTGATGCTATGTTTTGAGATATGTTCAAACTGTCCATGACCTTTTAGATTATGACACTGAATTAGAAAGGAAACATAGACTTAAGACAAAATTTGAGGTTATACTGTTATCTCCACTAGGTGAATGTGAACTGCTCCTCTTTCTCCTTCCTTATAGGGCTAGAAAAGACACATTCGCCTGATTTATGGCTGCAGATCATATGTGACTGTGGTGATCCATTGTTCTGTGCTGGCATCTGTTTCTCTCAAGAAATCGTCCATCATTCTAATTTGTATTCTTTTGTATGTAGTGTATCTTTTTCTCTGGACTCTTTTAAGATGTTCTCCTTATATCTGGCTTTTGATAATGTCTTTATTTTATGCCTTATCATGGTTTAATCTGTACTTAATGTGTCTTTTTCTCTGGTCTCTTTTAAGATGTTCTCCTTATATCTGGCTTTTGATAATGTCTTTATTTTATGCCTTATCGTGGTTTGATCTGTAATTATTCTGATTCGAAAAACTTGTTTGTTTTTTTGTATTTTTGAATGCAATGTTTTATCAAGTTGTTAACATTTTATCCATTTATTTTTCACAAAATACATTCCTGATCCCACCATTTCACATTTTGGGTCTTCAATTACATAAATGTCAGACTGTCTGGTATTGCCCAGGTCAGTGAAGCTCTATGTAGATTGTTTCTATTGCTAAATCTTTAAGCCCATTAATTTTTTTTTTCTTCTGCAGTGTTTAAAATGCTATTAATTTTATTCTGCACAATTTTCCTTTCATTTATTGTATTTTGCATCTCTAGAACATTGATTAGGTCCACTTCTATATTTTCCATTTTACTCTTCTCCATTTTTATCCTCATTATATTCATGTTTTACCCTAAATTATTGATCACTTAAATTAGCTGCAGTAAAGTCATTGCCAGCTTCTTTTATCAAACCCACAATTTCTTATCATCCTCTATCATTACCGTCCTTGCTGTTTCTCCTCTACTTATTTATATTTACTTCTTATAAACTCTATTATTTGATTATTTTTTCTCCTGGAGTTCTTCTTTATATTTCTTAACATTATCTTCATTTTTTTCATTGTCTTTGTCATTTGTGGGTCTATCTCTACTAACTGAATTTCTGCTTATTTTTGTTCAAAATTTCCTGTATCTTTGCATGAATGAGAAGTTTGATTGGATGTTCACTATTGTTAGATCCCCTACATTTTTTAATGTGATTATTTTTTTCCTCCTTTAAAGGCTGATTTTCTTTGCTTTGATTGATGGTTGACTGATTTGTGAATTGACTGAATATTTTTACTTTTCCTTAAAGTGTTTTAGTTCCTGTGACTTCGACTAATTTAGCCGTACCAGTGAAACATTACAACTCTGAAGTTTCCACTGAATGACCTGAGTGTTTTACATATCTCTCTACATTTGTAAATTCTAATATGGACATTTTTCATCCCTCTGTGTGTTCTGAGATTATAGAGCTTATCTTGTCTACTTCCCATAACTTGTGAATTCTAGTCCTGTGCTATCTTTTTCCAGCCTCTGAAAATAATAAATGCATATATTTTGCCTATTTTTTTACACTTTTTTATAGCAGTAAAGTGATTCTAGTACAAATTACTCCAACAGAGTTCCTCTACTTCTAAAAACGTTTTGCACCCCTTCTCATGTTGTATTATCTGGAGAAATCAAAATTAATACCGTGGTGGGTATCATTCTATGTATTTATCTATACATAGGATAATTTTAATCTTGGGCTCATACTATAGATATTTCTCTGTAACAAGCATTCTTCTACTTAATCATTATGGAAATCTTAATCAAGTTCTTGATTTCAAATGGTATAAATGTAAAATGTTATGTCACTTTACTTTCTTTTACATTCTACCTAGGACTTTTCAAAATTTTTATTCCTACCTGTATTTCAGAAATTTTGCCAGCATATGTTGGTTGTTATTTTCAGTATTACTTCTTAGGATTTGTGTAAGCTTTTTCAACTGAAAAACAATTTTCCTTTGGTTTAGAAAGTTTTCTTTATTCATTTATGTTCTTGTTATTTTTCTTGTAACTGTTTATTTATGTTGTAACTTCTATTACTTAAATATTAGTTCTCTCCTGGAACTCTTTCTCCTATCTGTTTCCCAGATCATTCTAATTTTGTTCTGCGGTGTGTGCCTTATTTTCTATATTTTGCATTCCAAAATATAAAGTTAATTTTCATCTCTTCCTGGAAAGGATGACTTGTTTAAATCCAAATTTGTTTTTTAATTTACAATTTTTTTTCTGTACTTGAATATTTTTCTGAAATCCCTGTTCTTTTATAGTTTTCTTCTTTGCTTTCATCAAGTTCACCTTTATGCCAATGTACTCTTGTATTCATATTGATCTCTTTCCTTCTTATTGTGTTAATTATAATATTCCAGCCATTCGATCATTACATATGATATCTCTCAGTATCTTTGCCTTTCCGGTTTAAATACACAGTGAATGATAATGTTTGAGTATTTTCTTCAATAGCCCGATGTTGACTAGGTGACTAGGTAGAAAAGTAGTTCTCTCTCTTTTTTTTTTTTTTTTTTTTAGGAGGGAATCCTATGTTGAAAGACTTCTCACTTTTCAAGTATAGAATGTAAAAGGTTACCTTCAAATTAAAATATATACTCCTTCTATGCTAAAGCAACTAAAAGAAACATTTTAACCTTCCTACAGTTATAATCAGCTAGGGATCTACCAATATGAGTCTGGCCTGCTCAGAAAATCAAGGGATTATGTTTTTGGGTTTTTTTTTTTTTTTCTTTTTTTTCTTTTTTTTGGCAGGGTCCCTCTTTTGCCCAGGTTAGAGTACCGTGGCATCAGCCTAGCTCACAGCAACCTCAAACTCCTGGGCTCAAGCAATCCTTCTGCCTCAGCCTCCCGAATAGCTGGGACTACAGGCATGTGCCACCATCCCCGGCTAATTTTTTCTATGTATTTTTAGCGGACTGATTAATTTCTTTCTATTTTTAGTAGAGACGAGGTCTCACTCTTGCTCAGGCTGGTTTCGAACTCCTGACCTTGAGTGATACACCCACCTTGGCCTCCCAGAGTGCTGGGTGTGAGCCACCGTGCCAGCCAAGGGATTAGTTTGACTTCACCTCATGCCTCTTTCTAAAGCACAAGGGTTTAGTAATTTCACCAATGCCAAAAACATTAAACATCTACGCTTACATATTTTTTTCACCTGAGAACTCATATTCTTAGATTTAGCAAGAATCTTAAGATTCCAAAATTTTGTGATCATTAATTTAGTTGCTAAATTGTCCTAAAATGGACTTGGCAAAAAAAAAAAAAAAAAAGATAAGACAGATGTGTGTAAGTCACTATCTTTGTAATAATCACTTTCAGGTTATTTATTCTAATATATTTTGATATCAGTTAAATAGCATGGGTTTGAAGACATAATAATTGCCATGTAATTACAGATTGATTATAATAGAAACATCATGCTAAATTTCAGATACTAATCTCAAGCACAGCAATCACATTCCTATACATTTGAATTTTGGAATAAATTGATTTAATTCCTCTAAGTGAATTTGAGTTGACTTATACAACTGACTTTAATGATTTATATAAGTAAAAAGTATGTACTAGTAAAAGATAGGTACTCTTGTAAAAAGTATAATTTAGCAACCAAAGTGCTAAGTATCAGTTGAGCATATCATGCTTGCACAGGGATATTGTAGTTGCTTGTGTGATTAGTACTTACAGAAATAAGAGTGAAGTGTTAGAAAAAATCAAAAGGTTTAAAAAAATTCTTAATATTTGGTAGAATAGTTCCTCTAAGTGAGGGAACTGACTTTATTTAGTGTGCTGTAGTTGTGACTTTAGATCTGTGAATAGAAATATGTTTGTTCATATAAAAGTAACAAAAAGTCTCAAATCAGGCTACCATGAGCGCTACATATTAGATGATGAAAGACTATAGAGAAACTCACCTAAAAACAAACCTCACTGACTGAGGCTGGCAAAGGAGCTGAGGTTTCAAAACTAAGGATAACTAATATTTCAGACTTCAGGTCCTCAGTGCATTGAAATGCAAAGTTCTTTCAAGTAAGCCCCTTTTACATATGAACTTCTATTTCCCTATACTTTAAACAGAAACATTTTTCCAATACATCTCTTAAGAAATGTAGTTGTGTTCATGAAAATATGAACTCCAGTATCCCATCTGGAGTTACCATGTATGAAAATACAGAAAGTATTTGTTTTGAATTACAACCCATAAACAGAAATGATTCATAGCAAACAGAAATTGGAAAACAAATAGCAAGTAACACTGGACATATAGCAGCGTCATAACCAAGCTCAAGAATTAGGGTCAAATGTCATCTGAAACTAAATGGAAAGCTTTACACGTAGTAAAATATGCTGAGCAAATATAAAGTAAGGTGAACACTGGTGAAGAGCTTCAAATATGGAAATAACTATTTGTGGAACAAAGCATTTCTGGAGGAAATTCAAATGGAATAGAAGAGGAAAAGCATTGAGAGAAACCAGAGTGAAAACAAACTGAAAGAAGAGGTGCTGAAATGTCAGGTACGATGACAAGAATTCTTAGTGGAGTGTAAGCAGGATTAATTATAAAAATATTACTTTGAAATCGAAGACCTATGTATTTATGTTATGAATTTTAATATAATTCCTCTTAAGAGTTACAAGTGTACTATTTTATTAAGCCTATCCTGATAAAGTGGGTTCACATCTTCACATTGACTTTACAACTTTTTGGAAAGAATTTAAATATCACCAGTAAAGGAAAACTAAAGTAACCAGATTCTTTGAACAAATCAAATTACATGAAGAATGACCTAGAAAGAAATGTTGAGCCAGCATTCAAAGAAAAATGAAATTATATCAAGTTATTTTGTGAATAGAGTCTTGTAATAAAATGTGGACTTTGTTAGCGTGCTCAGTGACACAAGGATATCAAATGTAAGTTTCCTGGACATTTTCCTTATAAAGATACCAGGCTCTTTTGTTAAAAGACTTATTGGAAATGAATACAAACTCTTTGAAATCTATCCACACTTTCAAATATTGTTATCTAATTAATTTTTGCTATGCTTATTTCTCACTTGTCCATTTTTCTTTTCTTTCCCTTTTTCACCTTATTTTATAGTCTTATTCATTAAAATATTCCTGTCTTTGTCTTAAGCTCTTCTTGCTGCCCCTTTGTAGTTTTCTTTTTTTTTAAATTCCTATCTTATGCATATTGGATAAACATCTTGTGTGGTATCATCTATTGACTAATGGCTTAATTATTTCCCGAGCTAAAAATATTTTGTTTTTCATATTTACATGAAACTCAAAAGAGAGAATCACAATCAGAAAATAAATATATAGAAAGAATCATAATTTAGTTCTAATATATTGATACATTTGTCCTCAGAGAGAGTACATTCAATAACAATTTTATATATTCACATGTAAATCTAAATATTGTTTTTATATAATTATTATTTTTATGAACTCCCTGAATTATTGAAAATTAAAGATTTAAATTACTCCAGATATAGACTGTTATAATTTTCTCATTTTACATATGAAAATCTTTATCTTCAAAGCCATACTGTGTCTTGCTCACAGTCACATGTATTATTGGTACTCAAACCCAAATCTTTCCAGCTTCTAGATTATTCATTAGATTTCTTTTTATAGGATAAATTTATGATTGAAAAAAATAAGTTTTTGTTTTCCTTTTCACGTGACAGTAACAAAGGAAGGCAGGGAGATGGAGATTTAGTGTTTTTGTGATAAAGAAAACTAGTTTAGGATTTAGGAGTAGGTGAGTCTATATGGCATTTGTAGAATTGATTTTCCTATTTACATTACAATCACTTGTATGTACTATCTTACTCTCATTTATATCAATTAAATTGTTTGATGGAATAGAACATGCATTTTCCAACTAAATCAAACTTTAATTGAACTCTTCCTTGTGAATTATTTTGTTTTTAACTCGTGTAATCCTATCTATATATTAATATATATTCACACACAAATATATGTATGCACATATATCTACATACATATATATACATATATATTTACTTCACAAAAATCACATACCTAACAAGAGTCATGTTGCTGACATAAGTCAGCTCTTTAACTGTTTCATATTGTCTCCAGGTAGCCCTGTTGCCTGGTGAATTTCCATGAGACTGTTTGCAGTAGGTCAATAAGCTTATTGTCAGAGATGAGACAGGCTAATATGTTATAAGTGAAGATGGATACTTAATAGTATAACTTTGCAGTGCTAAATAACTGGACCATTAATTGTATTGCGAACTGCTACATTGTGCCTTTTGTCTCCCTTTAGCTTGTCTTAGAACATTGAACATAGCACTATAGTTAACCAGCCTCTGAAGGCAGATTGCCTGACTGACGTTAACTACCTGTGTGAACTTGATGAAGTAGCTGAACCTTGTGTTACTAGTTTCCTTGTTTGGCAAATAGGGATAATGGTGATACCTACCTCATATGATTAGCATAAGTTTTAATTGATTTAGAAGAATGACTAGCACATATTCAGTACTGCATAAGTGGTAGTTACTACCTCCATGTTCTCGGTCTTTTTCATTCTATTTCTTCCTTTCTACCTCTGTCTCTGTCTTTCCCTTTCATATAAACATACAACAAGTAACATTCAGTGGCTGATATTCTAGATCTACCATGCAAAAATATTTTCATATGAAAAACTAAAGTTATTTGAAAGTACATGTGCCTAAAATTTACCAATTATTCCAATATTTTGGTTAGTTAAAATATTACTTAATTTTAGCTAATTATTAAATAATTAATAAATGATATGAAAACTTGTACAAAATTTAAAATTCCTGAATTTTTCTATTAGTTTTACAGATAAGCATAGCACCAGAAACCTCAAGGAATGTTAGAAATGTACAGAAAAATATACTACCAAATAATCCTCTAGTACTTACCAAGCACTTCAGATCTAACTTTAGATTGAAATAAGTTGAGCATAAAGAAAAACTTTAGAAAATTCCACGATATATAGTGGTTGCTGTTTAAATTCAGACATATTCAGATAGAGAAGCAAAAATAAAGTAGCTATTTTGTATATGATTATGATGAAGATATTTATTTTCATGGGGAGTAAAAATTAAAATAGATTGTTTCCCTCTTTTTATTTTAAGATAAAATGTTAGAGCACAAACATCCATGGAGGAGGGATAGTTTATTTATCCCTGAAGGATAAATAGCTCAAGCAGCAGAGGCCAGAATCCTTACAATTTGTCTACTAAGTCACCTACCTGCCATATGTGGAGAAATTGGTTTATATAATTTACCATAGCCAAGAAATTTTATTCAACAGTCAGATCAAATCTATGCACAGCAAAGGATTTGTCAAATTTCTTTCAGAAATATGAACTCTGAACATATGGAATGGTGTCAGACATTAAAGAAAAATGAGACTGCTGTGTTTCCACAAAAATGCTTTTTTCTTAAGAAGAGTTAGTTGTCTGTGTGCATTCCTTAAGAGAATCTTAAATATCTGCAGCCAAAATTGAATATAATGGTCAACTTCCAGTGCATACATGGGCATCTTAAAAACATTGACTTCATGCTTTTACACAGTATTCTTTAAACTAAAGTAGCATAATGACATCAAGATAAACTGGTTACTATGATGCCATGTTCATGAGTGTCCTACTTTTACATTGTGTCTTAGCTTCAATTTAAAAATGTAATTATTACATTCACTCAATAATCCATATCAGTCTACATGTGATGTGTCTGATTTATTTTTGTCTATTTATTGCACTTAATAATGCTCATGTATCATTTATTTCACATAATATTTTATAAATAGGAAAAAGTCAATACCTTATAGTTCAGTTCAAATTAATTCTCTAAATTGTCTTACAATACTACTCGAATAATATCATTTTAAGCATATAATGATTTATGAGGTATTTTTACATTTTCTGTAGTGACTGTGCTTAATGGCTTTAATATCATGATAGCAGAATATTGTGTAAAGAGCCAGAAATCCAAAGTCAGGTAATCTGTGTTTCTGCATTCATGCACTAATTTCAATACATGTTACTAATGCTAAATTTTATTTATAAATATGTCAACCTGTGTGAACCTCAATTCCCATACTTATGGAATAACACAATAATGATTAATATATTTAATGCATATTTATATTAGATACAGGGCTCACAAATGTGCCTCATTAATAATATGAGGTAAAGAGTCTTGAGATCTTTATTTATTAAAATGAGGAAGCAGGCTTAGATGTGTTAGTAATTTGTTGAAGGTCACAGAGCTCATAGCAGTGCTAGGATAGTGACATAAGCATTTTACCTGCAGAGTTCACAGTCTTAACAAAGGAGTGCCCTGTCTGTGCTAGAATGGTTATATCAGCCGCCACAGGGTTTCACTCCTTGTATTTATGTCCTTTGGTAGGCCAGATATAATTCTCTGCAACTCAGATTGACCAGTGATCTGCTTTGGCCAGTGTGGAGGCCAGGGTATCAAACGTAACATGAGTAGACTTATGCAAAGCAAATATATATTGGGGCTTGTACTTCTCCCCTCCCCAAGAGGGCATGCCCTAGTCCAACCAGCTTATCCCAAAGGAAGATGAAAGACATATGGCTCTGAGCTCAGTTGTCCTAGTTGTCTCAAGCAAAACAGCCTAGATGAGTTAAGCCCCATTAATATCAGCTAGATTTCACCCTTGTGACACATGAGCTATAATTATATAAGGTTGTTGTATTATTTTTGTAACAGTAGTCTGAGTTTGGGAATTGTTTGTTATAACTCAATAGCTAACTGATGTACTACCTCTCCAATTATACAAGGAGAAGAATACCTATATCCCAGATTTATGAAACAGCCTAAAGTTTGAAAATATTTATATGTGGAAACTGTATTCAGAAATATTTGTTATTTTAACTCATACTGATTTATATAACTTTCTAAAAAGAGCTGCTGTCACCATAACAATTTTGTGATGGCAAAATAAACTGTCATGTGAATCCTTCTCTACTACTTTATGTGAACATTGTTCATCAGGGATTATACTGAGTTATCTCTTAACATTTAAGAGCCAGATTTTGACAATTACCCTGAAATCTTCCCCCAGCTTCACTTTCAATACATATCTAACCAGCCATTATATTTATTCTATCTTATAATCATCTTCCATATATGTCTGTTTTTCTTCAATCCCAATTATGTTGGCATATTTTAAACTTGAATTTTCCCTTGCCAAAACTGGTTTAACAGTTCCCAAATCTATATAATAGACTACCAGGAAGTTGGTGCTTTTATGCTAACTGCTCTCTAGTTCATCACCAACTTCCCCAACACAGTGATCTTTATAGCAAACAGATATGTGACTCATGTTTTCAGAGATTAGGCACATCTTACAGGATAAATTTTAAATCACTTTGCATCACAAAAAAGATCTGTGTCTTTCTCTTAATTCTCAGTTCCTAATATTTCCCCATAGTATACAACAACCCTCCTCTTCCCAACAAAAGTAAACAAATCACAAGATTCTGGAATAGCAGAGTTTCTTAATTATTGTATTTCTAAGCATATGTTTAAATCAGTACTGATTTGCATGTAGGAATGTATCTGTCAGCAATTATTTTCCCTTTCTTAGCCCCCAGGAAAACTACAATTCATATTTTTAATTCTCAATTTAAGTGATTAATTCTCAAGGTATCTTCCCTCATTATCTTTCTTTATTGCTTTCACGACACTCCATTCAGCAAATATCCTTTTTCACAATTATTTTTATCTTCTCTAGAATATACATTTTAAAAAATAACCATCACATATTTTCGTTCTCTTTTTACATAGCACTTGAATATAATAAAGGATTCAAAAATATTAAACACTTTAAATAAATTATTATATAATTTGTAGGCAATCAATGCCTCAGCGCCACTCAGATCATGAGGCATTAGATTCTCATAAGAATCATGCAATCTAGACCCCTCGCATGCCCAGTTTATAGTACGGTTCATGCTCCTATGAGAATCTAATACCACCACTGATCTGACAGGAGGCGGAGACTTTGCAGTGATGTGAGCAATGGGGAACAATGGGGTGCAACTGTAAATACAGATGAAGATTTGCTTCCCCTGCACTCCCCCACACCACTTGCCTCCTGCTGTGCAGCCCAGTTCCTAACAGGCCATGGACCAGACTGTTACTGGTCTGCAGCCCAGGGATTGGGGACCGCAGCTCTAGTTGATGTAGTTGTTTCTTATGTGGGGAATGAATTAACAATTCTGAAACCAAAATACATGTACACAGGAAATGAACAATTAAGTAAATGGATGGCTCATGGCAGGAGGCAGGTTTCTTATAAGTTGGAATGTGAAGTTGCAGATAAGCAAAGGAAGGAGACTGGGATGATCCATGTGGTAATAGATTGCAGTTAGCAACATCAGTATCGACTCATGCTTAGCTCAGTAATGATATAGTGGTTACATATAAAAAATTGCAAAGATATGTATCAAATACAGGTTGATATGCACACACTTATATATCTTTGCTTTGCCAGCTGAGCAGGCCTAGGAACAGGAACACTCCAGTAGCAAGACACACACCTAGTGTTCGGATCTTGACTTTAAATACCATTCTTTCCCAATAGCAACCAGGGCACCTTGAAGAAAAAGCTGATCTTAGGACTAGGGTAGCAAGTACCCAAGATGAGCCTGGAACACTTAATGTCAGAAAGCAAGAAAGTGCTCAAATGACACACAATGATGGACATATGTCCAAGTGACACAGGAGCCAAGTCAAAGAGCTCCTGAAGACCAAAGCTGGAAAAATTTAAAAAAACAACAAAAAAAATTGGTCATCAGAAATAATTAAATTAAACTGAATAAAAAGTATATATACCCATAGATTCCCTTTTCCAAATGCATATACAAAAGCTGAGAAAATAGTCAATGAAAAAGAAAGTGTTATTCAAATAATATTAGAATTTTGTCACAGTATACCATCTTGAAAATTTAAGAATATAGATCTCTTACATATTTACAAATACTTCATACTAAAGAAAATCCATTTATTTTTGTAACCCAATATTGCTCCAATGCATTTGACCGCAGATTTTTTTACATAAATTCTATTTTCATACAAATATTGGTCATCAAAACAAGAGATGGTCAGATTTGAAAACACTGTTATAGAGGATAAGGATCCGAAAAAAAAAAAAAATACATAAGTTCATGAGAAGAGCTCCATTACCAGAAAAATATGTTAAGTTCATGAAAAGAATCTAATGACCACAGGTAAAGGTTTAGAATAATGAGGATAAGGAGAAAAAAATCTTACAAGTATAAAGCCAAAACCAACCAGCCAAACAACAATCAATAAATAAAACAAACAAAAAAAGAAAGAAAACAAAAATTACCTTCCAAGGAACCAAACTCATAATAGATCCAGAATTGTTATGTGTACTACTACATTTAGAAGACAAGAGAGCAATCCATATGAACAGCTTTAGGAAGAACATATTTTGACCAAAATTTTTAAAAGCTAGCATTACAGTGTTCTGTGACTTTCAGCATGTGGCTTTCGTATCTGGGACCCAGCAAATGTTCCAATTCTCATTTTTTAGGCATCAGGAGGCATATATCATTTCTTTCCACTTCTAAAAACCATCTTTTTCCAAACTTATGTTTTCATGTTTTAAAAAAAATGTACTAGAACTTACAGAAAAATTAGCTAAGGAAAATATTTTCAGTAAAGCTCTAAAAAGTGTTTTTACAGAAATACAAATGATGATAGAGAATGTAGCTTTTTCATTGCCATATTCCCCACATCACAAACTTTAGCATTTAGTGGCACTCCAATATATATTTTTCAATTTTTTGTGCAAAAAATAATGTTTATCATAATTAAATGAGAGAAAAGAATCATGATGGATGAACTTTGAAATATCAAATATAATCTCTTGAAATGATTTTTATCCTATGTGTTTTATATCCACCTGGCTTATCTTGGTAAAGTTAAAACCATAAGAATTGCTTAGTGAAGTAAGCAATATCAACCACACTATCTCAATTTTAGTCTCATTGACCTTTTATGGCATTTTAATGCATTGACTTTGTGGATCTACATTTTGTCAGACCCTTAGTGGAGTAAGTATTTAAATAAAAAGTATCTGAAGTTGTCCTTTTCTTCAGAGGCTCTCAGAGGTGATGCCATAATTGATGATAATTAAAATACAATATGTAAAATAGCATGTTACAAATGTGCTTAGATTTTTATGAGGGCAGATGAAATCTTACAATATCCATTCAGATATAATAGAATAGCTCTTGGCTTCTGTTCTGTGTAGCAAGCTCCCCTAGGCATTTCTTCTGATGGCAGTATGGCAGTTTTACAGAGCAATCTGTCTTTTATCAAATCAGGAAGTTCAATCAGTAGATGTCAAACTTTGGCCTATGTCTTGCATGATAAATGTGGCTTCAACTGGTGGAAGCAGGTAGAAGGGCACTTACATATGAGCA
>VSMD01093272.1:0-17611 GCA_008750895.1 Mirza zaza
TTTTCAACTGCTTCCCTCAGATTCGCTGCATGCAGTGGGCGGTCACCTGCCCAGTGCTGGCTGAGCACTCTGCTGGGATTCCTCTCTGTCCTCCATACGTCCCCATTCCAGCCAGAGGTGTGGACCTCTGCTGTGGGCTCACCCCAAAACCTCGTGCTGCCCTCCTTCAGCTCGGACTGGTCTCCCCCACTGTGCTGAGCACTCCTTGAGGTCAGGGGATATGCTGTTCATGTTTCCTTCTCCTTCCACAGTACCACGCTGTGCCCTGCACAGAGACAGGACACGGGGATGTTTGTTGCACTGGACTGAACTGCACCGTGCAGGTTTCCTAGGTACCTTCCTGGGTGCGCATTCGGTGTGTGTCAGGTAACACCCTAAGAGCATTTAGTGAGGGGTTCTGCAGCCAAGCTAGGAGCATAATCCTAGTCAGGAACAGAAGATGGCTCCTTCAGGACATCTGTTGGTAGAAATTTGCTTAGTCACCATTTACCTGGCCCACTAGGGCACTTTCACATGATTGTCTTTGAAAAATGAAAACAGAAGTGAGTGATCTTCCTTCCCTGAAAACTGACTTCAAAGTCAAAATTAATGGATGAAAAAATAGACAAGAGCAAAGTAATAAAACCAAAGCTGGTTCTTTGAGATCAATTAACTTGCTAAAGCTCTAACTAGACTGATCAGGAAAAAAAAGGGGATGGGGTGAGAAAAAATAAATTACCAAAGAGGGGAATGAGACAGACGGTATCACCACAAAGTCTACAGATATTGAAATGATAATAAGAGAATGTCATCAATACATTTATGAGAATAAATTCTACAATTTAAATGATATGGACAAATTCATTAAGAGACACAAGCTACCAGAATTTACATAAGAACAAATACATAGCCCACGTAGAAGTAATCTGTATCTTTTGAGTGTAAATTGAATTTCTAATTCAAATTTTCTCACAAATAACTCGTCCAGTCCAGATGATTTCACTGATGCATTCTACCAAACATGGAGGGAAGAAATAATCCCAGTTCCTCCATACAACAGGAGCAGAGGAATTGCTTAATTCATTCCATGACACCAGCACTCCCACAGTTCCGAAATCACATAAAGACATTCAAAGAAAGAAAAACTATAGACCCTCATCACCATAGATGCAAAACTTCTAAACAAAATTTTGGCAAATCTAATTCCATAATATAGAAAAATATATAATATATAAAAAGATAATATACTATAATCAACTGGCATTTATCTCAAGAGTGAAAGGCTGGTTCCATGTTAAAAATCAATCAAGGTTGTTGGGCCAAGTTCAAAGCAGCATCATTCATAATAGCCAAGAGGTGGAAGCAGCCCAGGTGTCCATGTGCTAATGAATGAATAGGCAACAGGTGGCAGATATAGACAATGGAATATTATCCAGCCTTAAAGGTAGAAAAATCTGACACATGCTACAACATGGATGAACCCAGAAGACATTTTGCTGAGTCAAGCCAGTCACCAAAAAGACAAACACTGTATGATTCCATTTTCATGAGTCACCTAAAATAGTCAAACTCACAGAATCACAGAGTTGATGATGGTTGCCAAGGGCTGGAAGGAGGGGTGATGGGGAGCTATTGTTTAAGAGGTCCAAAAGTTCACTTTGCGAAGGTAAAAGAGTTTTGGAAATGAATGGTGTTATTTGTAATGTGAATATAGTCAATATTGAACTGTACACTTCAAAGGGTTGAGATGATAAATGTTATGAGTATTTTCCCAACAATCAGAATGAAGTAAATAATTAAAAACACAAAATCAGTCAAGGTAACACACCACATAAATCCACTGAAAAAGTAAAATGATATAATTATCTCAATAAGGATAGAAAAAGTATTTGACAAAATTCAAAATCCATTCCTGATCAAAAGTCTTAGCAGAATCGGTAAATAAAAGGAGTTTCTCCACTTAACAAAGGGCATCTCTGAAAAACCCTCAGCTATCATACTTAATGGTGAATGACTGCATGTTCCAGTCCTCAGGTCAGATGTATGTCTAGGGTGGGAGCTTTTAATACTTCTATTCAAAACTCTTCTTGAGAGTGTCTCCAGTACAGTAAAGCAAGAAAAAGAAATAAAAAGTGTCACATTGGAAAGGAAAAGTAAAAGGATCATTCACAGAGAAGATGACCATCTATTTAGAAATTCCAAGCATCTGTACAAAAATCTCCTAGAACTAAGAAGTAAGTTTACCATGGTTGCACAATACAATATAGAAAAATTAATGCTATTTGTATGTACAGCTAACTTAAACAACACAGGCTTGAATGGCAGGAGTCCATTTACGGGCAGATTTTTCAAAATAAAAAAATTATCAAATTTATACCCACAAACACAGACTGCACAAGGTGCCATTCTCCGTGAAGAGAAATGTAAATAAATGTGAAGATGCTGTATGAACCTTAAGACACACAATTAACAGTAGTATGCACTGTGATAAATTCACAGCCACCTCTTGTTGCCACTCCAGGGAGCTAAAGTGTTGCCAGTATCTGCTTGAAATGTCCTGTGATGCTAATCATCCCCATGTGACCATCCATTTCTACAGTAAATTGTGTATCACACTAAATAGTGATCTCCAGTATTTTTGGTTCTCAAGTATTTTTCATCATGTTTGGTGCAATATTGGTAGTATTATAAACCTTGACTAACCCCATGGTACCCACACAAACTGCCACTACTGATGCTGGAAGTTCTCCTAAGAAGCAGAGACAAGTCATGGCATTACAAGAAAAAGTTGAATTACTTGATAAGTACCGTAGATTGAAGTCTGCAGCTGTGCTTGCCTACCATTTCCAACTGACTGATTCTAGGATAAGGACCACTGTCAAACACATACACACATGAAATCTGAATAGCCATCTCTGCAGCTACACCAGCAAGCACCCAGACCTTGAACTTATTGTGAAATACCTACTTATCTTGTATGGCAAATGCAGCCTTTTTGTGGATGTAGGATTGCTACAAGAAAGACATACCTGTAGACTCTATATGATGCCAGAGAAGGCAAAGACATTACAGGACAACTTAAAGAAAAAGAAAGGTGAAGGATCTTAACCTGGAGAATTTAATGCCAAAAAAGGTGATTTCATAATTTTAGAAAGGACTCTTCAAATGTCAAGATGACAGGAGAAGTAGCTTTTGCTGGACAAGAGGCACCAGACAAGTTTCCATATGCCATTAAGGAAATCATTGAGGAGAAAGGATATCTGCTGGAATAGATTTTTAATGCACATGAAAGTTCCCTATTCTGGGGGGAAAAAGGCACAAACATTTACTATTAAGGAAGACAAGCAAGCTACAGGATTTAGGGCAGGAAGGAAAAGCCTAACTCTACTGTTTACAAATGCCATTGGGTTTATGAACGGGGCTGCCCTTATCTGCAAAGCTGCTAACCCCCAAGGAAAAGATAAGTCTTTTTGTTGTACAACAGAAGATCTGGACAAGGACACTGTTTCTGGATGGGTTCCATCAATGCTTTGTCTCTGAAGTCAGAAACTACCTTGCCAGTAAGGGACTGCTTGTCAAATTTCTCTTGATATTAGACAATGCCGCTGGCCACCCACAACCCCATGAGTTCAGCATGGAAGGGGTCAAAGTGCTCTACTTGCCACAAGCACAATGTCTCTAATTCAGCCTCTAGATCGGGGCCCATAAGGACCTTTAGGGCTCATTGCACAAAGCACTGAATGGACAGGATTGGCGACACTATGGAAGAGGGTCCCCACAGAGAGAACATCAGGAAAACGCAGAAGGATTTCACCACTGAAGATGCCATTGTTCTGATACAAGAAGCTGTGAAAGCCATCAAACCTGAAATCATTGATTCCTCGATTCCTGCTGTAGAAAACTGTGTCTAGCTGTTGTGCAAGAAAATTACGGAGGAGACTGTGGATGTGGCCAAAGAAAGCAGGAAAAAAAGGTGGGACATAAAGTGTTTCAACATATGGGTCTTGGAGGAGTTCAAGAGCTCGTGCCCAGCACACGGAGCAGTTAACAGAAGATGACTTGCTGGAGATGAGTGCTCTGGACCAGGGCCAGGTGCTCAGGAAGAAGGTGAAGAGGAAGCAGTGCCAGAACCAAATGCACATTAAACAATCTGGCAGAAGAGCTGCAGTTATTCCAGACTGCTCTTCACCTCTTCTGTGACAAGGACTCTTCTGTGCTACAGACACTCACTGCAAGGGAGACAAACAGTGGGAGGAGCATTGGTAGTGCCTAGAGGCCCTTTTTAAGGAATGAACAAGCAAAAATATCAGACAGAAATTATGATGTATTTCTGTAAATTTAACCAAGTGTGCCTGCCTCTCCTGCCGCCCCTTCCAGCCCCTCCACCTCTTCCACCTCTGCCACTCCTGACACAGCAAGACCAAGTCCTTGTCTTCCTCCTCTGCTGGGGACTCCACGTCAAGACAATGAAGATGGACACCTTTATGATGATCCACTTCTACTTAATGGTTAATAAATGGGTCTTCTTTTCCTTTGATAGTCTTAGCAACATTTTCTTTCCTGTAGGTTGCATTATTTTAAGAATACACTATACAATACACACACACAAAAGTGTATTAAGGAATGTTTATCTTATTGGTAAGCCTTCTGAGAAACAGTAGGCTATTTCTACTTTCTTTCCTAGCCTGACGTTTGCGTGGAAGGGACTTGTCACCCCTCAGACATCTGGGCAAAGGCAGTAGATGGAAGAGTGATGAAGCCTGAAGTCCCACCACCTCTGGCACTCGTGTTGCTGAGGCCACCTTTCCCTGCTTCAGTTACAGCGACCCTGTGTCCCTGTTCACCTGGGAATGAGGAGTCTCCTGGGACTTCTAGGGCTAAACCTGGGACTGTTCTGGGCAAACCAGCAGGAGTTGTCACCCTAGCAGGGAGAACTGTTGCCATGTTCCCAAAACATAAGGTTACCAGGAAAACAAGTCGCTGACAGTGGAGTTTGCCCTGGCCTTAACTTACTCTTCAGTATTCGTGACCATGTATTGTATTTAGCACATTTATCAAAGGATTCTGATTTTTTTTATTTCTCACTAAACACTGCTCCTGTGAAGGTACTGGCTTGGGTCTAAAACAGTGCTGCTCAAAGTATGGTTCCCTGGCCACCCGACCCAGCATGTCAAGAATTTACTTTAAAACATGACAGCCAAAAATGTTCTTAGAAAGGAAATAGGGGGTAGATGAATCAGTATAGGAAAATATTGAAACTAATTTAACCTAATGGAAAATCTATGGGTGCTCATCACACTGTAAGTTTGAAAACTTTGATAATAAAACGAAAGACAGAATCTTGATGGGAGGAATTGGAATCACCCACTAACAGCTAAATTTGAATTAAAATTGGAACCAGCATGTGAGAGAAGTGAGGGAAGCGCAAGGTGTTATTGCTATGTTACCACATCCCACCCCAGGTCTCCCACAACTGCCCTGGATTATGTGGACTCAACCTGAATTCTTCCCAGCTAGACCCAGTCATGAGTTCTGCTGGAACTGACCAAATAATGAAAAAATCTGAAAAATCAAACCAACCTTAATGTTCTTTGGAGTGATGGTCTGCCATCCTTGTCAAAGTATTATATCCAATTACATCACAGGATATAATCCCCTGGTCACCTTGATGATATTTTGTTACCATGTAAGGCCTGCCACACCACATGCAAACACATGCACATGGGCACACTCAAGCACAAAGGCACAGGCACACACACACATAGAGAATATGACATGCACACGCTCAAACACAACATGCACAGGCACACACACACACACACACACACACAGAGAGACTATGACTTGGTTACAATGACTCTGTTACTCTATAGTCAAGCATGTTCCCTCCTCATCACACACATGGATTCAGACTCTGACTCCTGCTCTCCAGCAGGGGCGATGCACAGCACGCTCTTCCCAGACGCGACCTGCCCATCCGAAACAAGGCAAGAGGTTGTACAACATCTGTACGTCTTTCCATCAAAATTGACTTTTGCAGCTGTGCTGTATTCAAGGCTCTTTACCAAAGAACCCTCTTTGAAATCTCAAGTCCTCTGTCAGAATTCAGCTTGCTTTATAATTATAGATATATGCATTCATATATAACCATCCACAAATATGAGTTTTTATACTTATATGTCCCTTAATAGGTATATAAAATCGTTTATTACATCGATTTTTATAGGTATATATAGCCAAATGTATATGAAACCATGTGTTGCTCCTTACATTTCACATTTTGTAGACACAGCTATATGATAGGTGATATAAAATTAGGATATTATATGTGGCTTTCTGTATCTCTGAAGCCCTCTGGGTGACCCAGGAAATTGCAGGGCCCCACCCTTGGCTAGAGGGCAGAGTGCATCAGACCCTGGGTGGTGCTCCCTGCTGTGGCTCATGGAAGGTAAAGGTCAGAGGAGCCCTTTGCCAGGCTCAGCCTCCTAAGCGTCCTGTCACGTGCATCTTCTTGCCTGCTCTTGCCAAGGAAGTCATGTCTAATTGGCAAAGGCCTGAAACGATAGTCTTCCCGCTTTCTAGAGCATCATTTCACTTCCGGTGAGTTGGCTCAAAGTCACCCACCAAACATCTGCCAATGATGAGAGAATGTGACTCTGTTACAAGGTCTACTGAACTTTAGAAGAAGCCAGAACAATAGATAAAGATACTTAGTCCCTCCCTAATAAAATAACAAAAACCAAAGCTGTATTTTTAATCATCGATAGTTGGTTCAAACTAGAAACGGAAAAATTGCCCTCAGAACAAAAGTTTAGAAAATAATAAAGGCCTAGCATAAATTCTATTAAATAAGAAAGATAAAATACTAATGTGAGGTGCAAAATTTTATAGATGGACATAAAACGAGATCTGGATAAATAGAAATTAATATATATTTCTGCATAGGAAGATATAATAACAAAAGGTTGTCAGTCTTTCACAATTAATAAAAATATTTAATGTAATAATAACACAGTCCTAAATGTTTCTTTTCAGTTTTTAAAACAAAAGTATTTAAAAATTTATGAAGGAGAATAAATTATGAGGCTCACCAAGAACATTTGGAAAAGTAATATTAAGGATGGGGCTTGCCCTGCCAGATGTGAAAACTTACTACAAAACTAGTATAATCAAACTATGGTGCTGGTGCATAAATAGACAAATCAATGGGACAAAACAGCTCAGAAGCACATGCAAATAAATATATTGATAGAAATTTAAAATATGATAAAGATGCATTTCAGTTCAATGGCTAAAGAATGAATTTTTGATTAAATGGCATCAAGACAATGGTCTATCCATTGAGAAAAGAAAAAGATCTTCACTTTGCATAGATTGAAGTGTTCATTGTATAAACGAATAATACTATCACCATTAGAAGATTTGAAAACATTAAAACATAATATGGAGAAAATGTTTATACATTTCGGGCTTGGAAAGACCTAAAAAAGTTGAAATCCAGAAACCATTAAAGAAAAAGTTAACCAATGTGACTATCCAACCCTGAAAACCCTGTATAACAAAAGATGAAGAAAAGCCAAGGAAAAATACTTGCAGCACATATAAAAAGCGATGGATTAACATCCCTAACACTCAACAGCATTATAACAATGAGTTATAAAAAGACAAACAGCTATATACAAATGAATAAGAATGTCAAGATGTATTTCACAAAAGAGGAAATGCAAAAGGCCAATATACCTATGAAAATAACAAGTGAAAACTAAAGCAGCTACACACAATTCTACCATTTATCAGCAAGTGAAACGTGCAAAGTAAACAAGAACATGTGCAGCCTGATATTATTAATAGATTATATTTTAATAACATTGATGTGACAATTCACATTGGCCATATGGAGTTATAAAACATGATTTCAAAAATTGAAAATGCATACAAAAGTGCTAAGAGCATTTTACTGTACGGAGTAGCACAGGATTAGCAAAAGAGGGAAGTTTCTTCTCTTACTGTGTCCTTTATTACTTTTCCAAAAACACTTACAAAATGCAGCCTGAGCTGGGCAGTGGCCCACGCCTGTAGTCCCAGCACTTTGGAAGCAAAGGCAGGAGGACAACTTGAGCCCAGGAGTTTGAGACCAGCCTGGGCAACAGAGCCAGACCTGTCTCTACAGAATATTTTAAAAAGATTAGCTGGGCTTGGTGACACGGGCCAGTAGTCCTATTGACTTGGCAGGCTCAGGCAGGAGGATTGCTTAAGTCCAGGGCTTTGAGGTTGCAATGATCTATGATGATGGCACTGCACTCTAGCTTAGATAAAAGAATGAGACCCTGTATCAAAAAAAAAAAAAAAAAATTCCAGTCTTCAAGTGAGGCCTAATGGATTAAAACTGTAATCTCATTTGCCCTAAAGGCTAAAGCAAGAAGATCGTTTGAGACCAGCCTGGGCAAAACAGAAACACTGCATTTCTATTTACAAACAATACAGCCTAAAAATTATGTACAACTATATCAATTGTATACCTATGCACATCAGCGGGACAGATTTATAATATTTGCTAACTCCCAATTAAGTGAACCGGTACAAAATAATTCGTTAAAATAAAAACAATTCCAAATCCAAAAAATGCAAATGAGAAATCACAGCTAAGGCAGGAATCTTTTTTTCTTTTTTAATGTCCAAAGACAGATTATGCCTATTTTGCTAAGGGAGAGACAACTCACCTCAGGCAATGGCTTTCTCTGCTTGCAGTTGATGCCACCAATGAAGATCATGTTGGGCATCACAGGCCTGGGATAGTCCAAAACAAAGTCAGTTCGCAGCAGCCAGATTGATGTGTGGCTGAAGAGGTCATACACCGTGACAGGTGTCTGGAGGATTTCAGAGGCAATTTCTAACCCAGTTTTAAAAAAATGGGGGCAAACTAAATGTTTCTCCAAGTAGAAGATATAGTTCCGTACTCTCTCCTTGAAAGTCATGGCATCTGAGAATCCTAACAGCATTCTGGGAACATAAGAAAGAGGAGCCGGGCACTGCGTACCTTTCTCAAGAGAACCACAAAATACTCCCCTGGTGAAGACCACAGAGGGGAGCGAAAAATATTTGGCAACGATTAAGCCACACAGATCAAAAGGATCCAGAAACACAGCATCAAAAGAACTCTCTTTTAGGTATTCTACTAATTTTTTGTCATTAAACAAACTCCTACAGTGTGAAAGAACAATTTTAAAAAAACCTCTTGCTTGAGTCGTAAAAGAATGTAAAGTTTGTCCCCGATTTTTCCATTGATCGTCGGCAAAACTCATAAACTCACGGTTCAAATCCTCCAGGGTGTGAGAAGTTTTATAAGTCTTCACTGTAAAACTCAGTGATTGTCCCAGTTGCCAACTCACGTCTGGAATGACCATAACCAGCTCGTGCCCTTTGTGGATGAGTTTCTCCACCACGGACCGCATGGTAAACCAGTGGCTGCCGTCCATGGGCACCACCAGCAGCTTGCCTGCCTCGGCCAGGCCGGACGTCAGCAGCAGACACACACACAGGGCCAGGGGCCTGGGCAGCGCTGCAGGAGCCATGGCAGAACCGCAGCCCGGAGCAACCCAGCTGCCTGGATTCTCAGCTCGTGTAACACAACAGGCAGAAGCAGCACAGGCACAAAAGCTGCACCCAACACAGGGCATGTACTCACATGTTGATTAAAAAGCCACACACATGGCAAAACATTGACTCCTAAAGACCATAATATCTGCTGGGATACACACTTGTATGTTCTCTGGATAACACTAGATTATTACTCTTGCCTTAGAAATAGACTGTGCCCAGTACCACAATGTGACATTTCAAACAAAATTATTCAGCAACGCTTTGGACTTTGACAACTCAGAAAGACAAAAAGAATAGAAAATAAATACATAAAAAAGGAGAGAAAATAAATACAAGACTAAACAAATAAAATACAAGACTAAATCTTGAAATACACTAGGATTTCACTTGCCCACGTCTACTGTAGTAAAGAGACACAGGATTGATGGGACATAATGTGCCACAGGTCAAACATGAAAGGACTTGTGGCATTTGGCTTCGTGCCACACCTGCCATCTCCTCTGGCTGGCACACTGCTCCCCAACAGCTCCCAGCCGTGCTCCTCCCATCCCGCCAGGCCACAACCATCACATCTCTTTGCACCATTTACTGTTCTTTCAAAGATTTTCACAGCTTATAACTGATCATATTCCTCTCTATTACACAGGCAAAGCCACGTTCATTTGACTAGGGCCATGTTCCCAACACTCGGCCAGGTACACAGAGGGTCTCCATGGACATATTTTTTAATGAAGGATCTTTAATATCAAATAATAGGAAACAGCCAGCACATGGTACTCTGTAGCCAAAACAAACTCATGTCTGCTACATACAGGCTGAGAGACCATGTGATGTAAGTCATAGCCCCCCAGGGCACATTGCCCTGCATATGACATTACCAAAAGACCACAGGTGGAACATTTCTAAGAACTTTCCTGTCTGCACAGGGAGGCAGTCAAGCGTAGCACTTGTCAGGCACACAGGCTCTAAAATCAAAGTGTCAGGGTTCATTGTGCACAGAGGTTCACAGCAGCATGATATTTTCATGGCTGAAACATGGAAACAACCGAATGTCCATCAACTAACAAATGGAAACATGAATGTGGTATATCCCTACAACAGAATACAAGTCAGGCATGAAAAGGAATGAAATGCTGATTCATGCTACAAACAAACCATGACACTAAGGGAAAGAAACCAATCATAAATGACCATGTATTGTGATTCCATTTCTATGGAATGCCTAGAATAAGCAAATTCATAGAGACAGAAAGTAAATTTGTGCCCAGGGCTAGGAGAATGGGGACAAAGGGGGAGTGACTTCCAGTGGGCATGGGGCTTCTGTCTGGGGTGAGGAAAATGATCTGGAATTAGATAGTGGTGATGGTTGCTCATTTCTCTGAATATACTAAAAACCTCTGAACTGTACATTTTAACATATAAATTTTATAGTATGTGAATTACGTCTCCATATTTTAAAAAGAATGTCTGGATTTGAACCTGGCCTCCCCCTTTCTAGAGTCATGACCTTGGGTGAGTCATTCAACCTCTCCGTGCTTCAGTTTCATCATCTGCTAAGTAGGCCCACAGATCATGGTGGCGTCTGTGTGAGGGCAGCACCTGCCACAGTAGTAAGCACCAGTATCTGTTGGCTTCCTTTAAATTTAATATGTGAACTCTCCCTAAGGGGACAGTCCACCCATCTGAAGGTGAAATAATTTGTGGGAGGTTGCTTCAAGAAGAGAATGTTGACATCTGGTCATGTCATTTTGAAGAAAGCCTGAAAGTATGGTGAATATTACTAACATTGTGGAAATTGGAAATGATTGTGCTAGAAAATGCATGTCACCCACCCAGTCATGGCTATTGCTGATTCATGGTCACATGCCAGGCATCTGCACCCATTCTGATATTTCATCATGCAGCCTTGTATTTGAACTGCTCTGTGTGGTGGAATATTTTCTCCCCATGTCACCTGTTTAGAATCTCATGTTCTTATGGAAGGTAATCTGAGTGCATTGAATCTCCTCCTATCGTACTCTAGGATCCAACCACGACTCCGGGTACAAGTTCCTATCTTGTTTAATAATTACTGAAACCTTCCCAGTATCCGTCAGGCAGTGAGACGCCCTTTCCCCTTTGACCTCTCTGGAGCAGGGTTCATGCTGAGGAAGTGACACAGAGGAAAGACAAGAGTGAGGAAGGAGCTAGAAAAAAGGAATGGAGTGGGCAGGAAAAATAGCCTGGAAGTTGGAGAGAGGAGAGCTGGACGATGCATAAAATAAGGCCAGTGACCTGAGTCAAAGCAGGATCATGGGGGCTATTGATGGCTGGTTGAGGGTGGCAGGCCACAGAGCACCACTCAAACATGTGGAGTGGGCCAAACATGTGGAGTGGTGTGTGGTGTTTGCCATCGTGTTCTCAGGGTAGGGAGAGCAGGGAGAAGTGGCAAAGGGAAGCAGCAATGATCCACTCAACCTGTGATGCCAGGGAGCTCAGAGAGCTACAGAGGGGGAACTGCTAAGGCACATGGCAGCTCTGGCTGGGCTCACCTGTCAGGAAGTTCCATAGCAAAGGAGAAACTAGGATCCTTCTGGGAGGGAGCCTCTACAGCAAGCAAGCATGTGCATGTATACATCTTCGTGAACCCACGTGGGTTCTCTTTTTACTCTCTTCCCAGTGTCCTTTGATACACATACGTTTTTCACTTTGAAGAAGTCAAATTTACCTTTTTTTTTTTTGCTTTCATTTCTTGTGCTTTTTGCTGTCATATCTAAAAAACCATTGCCGCATCCAAGGTCATGGAGATCTGCCCCAGTATTTTCTTCTAACAGTTTTACAGTTTTAGCTTTTCTATGTAGGTCTTTGTTCCATTTCAAACTAACGTTTGTGCATGAGATAGCGTAAGGGTCCACCTTCATCCTTTTACAGGTGGATGTGCAGTTGTCCTGCACTATGTGTAGAGGAGACTGTTCTTTCTCATTTGCATGGTCTTGGTACCCTCATCAAAAAATCTATTTTGGATGTATCGGTTTATTTCTGGATTCTCAATTCTATTTCATGATTGGAATGCAAATGACAGTTTTTTCCAGACAACTAGAGGAAATTGAATTATGGACTGAAAATTAGATAATATTGTGGAATTATTGATTGTGTGAGGTGTGATAAGGATATTGTGGTTATGTAACAAATTGTCATTATTTATTATATTTAGTGAAGTATTGAGGGATGGAATGGCATGTCAAGAATTTACTTTAAAACATGACAGCCAAAAATGTTCTTAGAAAGAAAATAGCAGATAGATGAATCAGTACAGCAAAATATTGAAAATTATTTAACCTAACGGGAAATCTATGGGTGCTCATCATACGTACTCTCTCCTTCATGTAAGTTTGAAAACTTTGATAATAAAAAGTTGAAAGACATAATCTTGATGGGAGGACTTGGACTCACCCACCAACAGCTAACTTTGAATTAACATTGGAACCAGAATCTGAGAGAAGTGAGGGAAGCGCAGGTGTATTATTGCTGTGTTTCCACGTCCCACCCCAGGTCTCCAGCACTATACCTGCCCCAAATTGTGTAGATTGAACTTGAATTCCATCCAGCTGGACCCAGTCATCAAGACTGCTGGAACTCACCAAGAATTGAAAAAGACAGGAACTGATTTTCATTTTTCCCCATTAAAACGATTTTAATTTTGTCCCGAATCCTGACCTGTCATCCTATTTAAAAAATTTAATTATTTCACTGGATATAATTCCCCTGAATATACTCAGTGAGATTTTGTTACAAGAGACCCTCAGGAAAATCCCCTAGGTAGGGCCCAAGGCAGCTCACACAAATGCCCGTGCACACACACACACACACACACAACATGCACTCTATCATCGTGCAGTGTTTTTTATCATACAAATGAGATTCAAACTATGACTCCTGTTCCCCAGCAAGAAACAACACAGGGTATGGTCTTCTAAGAGACAGCCTGCCATCCGTAACAAGGCAGGGGAAATGCAGAGTCCAGAGTGTTTCCGGGAAATTGACTTTGTGCTATGCTGTATCATGGGCTCTTTGGAATATGAATTCCTCTTTGACAATTCAGCTTCCTTTAGACTTATAAATATGTACTTTAATATATAACCTTCCACATCCATAAAACATTTTATACATATGTATCACTTAATAGATACATATCATTATGTCAAGTATCATTAAAGATGAGTATATAACCAAAAATATACAAAACTATATTATGTTAAATATATTTCATATTTTACAGATAGCTCCATGATAGGTTATATAAAGTCATATGCAGCTTTCTATATCTCTAAACTCTTCTGGGTGACCCAGGAAATTGCAGGGACACCTCTTGACTATAGACAGGGTGAAGCCAGACCCTGGTGATGCTTGGTGCTGGGATTCATGGAGGGGAAAGGGAAAAGGAGCGTTGACAGGCTGAGTCTCTTACAGTCCTGCCATTTGCACCTCCTGCCCATTCTTGCCAAGAGCAGAAAGTCACAACTAATTCTGAAAGTCATGTAAATTGAAACTGTAGTCAATTTTGAAGCTGTCCTCTTTTCACTTTTTAGAAAGAGCATTATTTCACTTTTCCATATGTTGGCTGAAAAGTTGTTCTTTTCCTAAGCATCTGCTAAGATATCTGTGAGAGTATATGACTTTGTTAGAAAGTCCATGGAACCTTGTAAGAAGACAGAAAACTAGATAAAAATGCATAGTCCATCCCAAAGAAGATAATATACTGAGATGAGATACCAGGTGTTTCTCCTGGATTTATAAACTGTACATTTGCCCTGAATCTTACACTTGTATTTTTCAAGCCTTTTCAAGTGTGAGGGACAGAATCCCAACTTAAATTGGCTAAGCCAACAATATTATTCAATAATAAGGCAAAATAAGTGCTATAAATATCATTGGAGTGAATTATTGACAGATGATATTATATACCTAATCAATCTTACATACTATTTAATATTAAGAGAAATGAATAGATGCAAGATAAATGTGCAAAAACCAAAGCTATAATTTAATTACCCATAGTCAGTTCAAATAGAAATGGAATAACTGCTCTGTGCAACATAGTTTCAAAAATAATAAAATGCCTAGAAATAAATTTTCATAAGAAAATATACAAAGTGCAAAATTTTACTTACTGATCAAAAACAAGATGTGAATAAATAATGAGTACCTATTCCAGAACAGACTTAATAACAAAAACATGCCAAGTTCCTCAATTAATGAGAACCCAGAAACCCTATCTAAAAGTCTCTAGCCAACTGAGATAAAAGCGAGAATATGGAAATACATGAATATAAAGAAAGTAGTTTAGAATGTTTACTGCAGTCTTGTTCACAGAAGAAAAAAGAGGAAAAAGCCTACATCATTAACAATATTGATTGATTGATAAAGGTATGTTTCGTCCAAACTAAAGATTTCTCTGCAATTATTAAAATAAGGTGTCAAATCTGTATATATTGGCCTATAAAGGCATCTGTGATTTATTGGCAAGTAAAAAATACATTTGAATGATACATTCAAATGCTATACTAGAATTTATTTTAATTAAATAGACTAAGAATTTACAGTGGCTATATGGATATATAGAAAATGATTTTAAAAAATTTAAAAAGGTGCACACAAAACTACTAAGCATTTTCCCCATAGGGGGAGGCACAGGATTAGCAAAACACAGAAGTTTCATTTCTTACTGTATTTTTCATTATTTTTCCAAAAACAGTATTGAAAAATGCAAGCTGGATATTATTTACAATTTTATTTATATATATATATATATATATATATATAAACGAGGGCAGCATTAGAAAATTTGTTAAGCAACAATTAATTGAATTGGCACAAAATAATTTGTTAAACTAACAAGAAATTCCAGATTTAACAAATGTAAAACAATAATCACAGTTAAGGAAGGAATTCTTTTTTTTTTTTCTTCTTTCTTTTTTAATGTCCAAAACCAGATTATTCCTCATGAGCTACAAGAGAGACAACTCACCTCAGACAGTGGCTTTCCCTGGTTGCAGTTGATGCCACCAACGAAGATCATGTTGGGCATCACAGGCCTGGGATAGTCCAAAACAAAGTCAGTTCGCAGCAGCCAGATTGATGTGTGGCTGAAGAGATCATATGCCGTAACAGGTGTCTGGAGGATTTCAGAGGCAAATTCTAACCCAGTTTTTAAAAAATGGGGGCAAAATAAATGAGCCCCCAAATGGAAGATATGGTTCTGTACTCTCTCCTTGAAAGTCATGGCATCTGAGAATCCTAAGATCATTCTGGGAACATAAGAAAGAGGAGCCGGGCACTGTGCACCTTCCTCAAGATAATGACAAATTACTCCCCTGCTGAAGACCACAGAGGGAAGCGAAAGGTACTTGGCAACGATTAAGCCACATAGATCAAAAGGATCCAGAAATACAGCATCAAAAGAACTCTCTTTTAAGTATTCTACTAATTTTTTGTCATTAAACAAATTCCTGCAGCGTGAAAGAAATAAATGAAATAAGCCCATGGACGAATTCTGTAATAGGGAAAATAAGCGTTGTATTCGAGTTTTCCAGTGAACTTTGTTAAAATCCATCAAATGATGGTTCAAATCTTCCAGGGTGTGAGAAGTTTTATAAGTCTTCACTGTACAATTCAGTGATTGTCCCAGTCGCCAACTCACGTCTGGAATGACCACAACCAGCTCGTGCCCTTTGTGGATGAGTTTCTCCACCACGGACCGCATGGTAAACCAGTGGCTGCCGTCCACGGGCACCACCAGCAGCTTGCCTGCCTCGGCCAGGCCGGACGTCAGCAGCAGACACACACACAGGGCCAGGGGCCCGGGCAGCGCTACGGGAGCCATAGCAGAACCGCAACCTGGAGCAACCCAGCGGCTTAGATCCCCAGCTTGTGTAACGCAGCAGGCAGAAGCAGCACAGGCACAAAAGCTGCACCCAACACAGGGAGTGTACTCACATGTTGATTAAAAAGCCACACACACGGCCAATGATTTACTCATTATGGAGATAATATCTGCTGAGATACACACTTGTATGTTCTCCAGATAAGACTAGCTTATTACCTTTGCCTTAGAAATAGACCGTGGCCAGTACTGCAATGAAACTTTACAAACAAAATTATTCGGCAACACTTTGGACTTTGACAATGCAAAGATAAAAAGAGAGAGAAAAAAACAGAAAATTAAAAAGAAGAGAAGATAAATACAAGAATAAAGCTGGGTTTAGTAAATTTGTCCCAACAAAATTTGGATTTTATCCTTAGGCTACAAGAACACTCTCTGCCTAGAAAGAAATTGGCATCTCCTGCTCCAAGGACAGACAGCAAGGCCCTTAGCAATGACTCCTAACTGGCAGGAAGCCGTTGTTCCCAAGTGTCTCTGCCATGCATGGGCATCACTGGTTCTCTTCCTCCATTTCCAAGCCCCTGAGGCCTCTGAAATGCTGAACAAGGTGGACAACCCCCTCCTACCTGCCGGATCTTGGGATCTGATGGAGAGTGACTGGCATCTATTTTCAACTGCTTCCCTCAGATTCGCTGCATGCAGTGGGCGGTCACCTGCCCAGTGCTGGCTGAGCACTCTGCTGGGATTCCTCTCTGTCCTCCATACGTCCCCATTCCAGCCAGAGGTGTGGACCTCTGCTGTGGGCTCACCCCAAAACCTCGTGCTGCCCTCCTTCAGCTCGGACTGGTCTCCCCCACTGTGCTGAGCACTCCTTGAGGTCAGGGGATATGCTGTTCTTGTTTCCTTCTCCTTCCACAGTACCACTCTGTGCCCTGCACAGAGACAGGACACGGGGATGTTTGTTGCACTGGACTGAACTGCACCGTGCAGGTTTCCTAGGTACCTTCCTGGGTGCGCATTCGGTGTGTGTCAGGTAACACCCTAAGAGCATTTAGTGAGGGGTTCTGCAGCCAAGCTAGGAGCATAATCCTAGTCAGGAACAGAAGATGGCTCCTTCAGGACATCTGTTGGTAGAAATTTGCTTAGTCACCATTTACCTGGCCCACTAGG
>VSMD01093275.1:0-15542 GCA_008750895.1 Mirza zaza
CTTTCTTACTCCTGTAACTCTCCCTTTCTCTAAACTTAATGGTGAGTGCCTTGAATCCCTTTGCATTTTAGTTTAAAAAAAGGTTTTATTCTGGGCTCTTATTCTTAGTTTAATTTTGCCCTTAGGCATTTTAATTATTTGAAAGGTTGTACTGAATATGTTGCTCAAAAAGCCTTTCTCAAGCCCATTACTGCCAGGTGTCAAAGCAGTTGACTCTTCTAACAGTAAAAAGACTAACTGTCCAAATTCCCTTTTATTAAGCTGTGAATTGACAATATCTTTGCTGGCATCATCTTTTTTGGTAACACTTCACAAACACAATCAAGAAGCAACGAACACACTAGAAATAAAGTGCACAAAGAAGTTTTCCAACTTCTTTCCACAGACCTATGTTAGGTATGCTGTATAATATGCTTCTCAAATTATCACAGGTTCCAATTTTACAAAATATCTTACCCCTGCAAAAAGAGATTGTTAATGTAAATCTAAAAACAGTTCTAAAATTAAAAAGGTTATTTAAAAAATAGATTTATATCTTTCTAGCTCAATAGCCAATTCCTCAATGGCCACTAGACCACTGCCATGTACTTTTGAATTTTGGCTCATTTGTTATAGCAACATAGCTCTACTGGTACCATTTTCTGTATTAGTCAGGACAGGCTAGGTGATGCTGCGATAACAGGTAATCTCCAAATCCCTGTGGCTTCACATACCAAAGTTGTGTTTCTCAGTCTTAATACATGTCCCCTGTAGATGGGCAGGGCCTCTGCACTAGACAGCCCCATGGAGAGGGCCTGCTCTCTGGCTTTTGCACTATGTGCATGAGAGCAAGCCTTTACAAAAGCTCAGCCTGGAAGTGACTCATAGCATTTCTCCCACCATTTATTGGCCAGAACTGGTCTCCATGACCCCACCTGACTTTAGTAAAGGGGCTAGAAAAATATAGAGAAGCAGATGGAATTTTTGGTGAGTATTACTACCTTTACAAAAGTCACCTAATATACAAATCAAAAAGAAGTGAGTGACTGTAAATACGAACAAAATGAGAGGAAAGAGAAAAAAGCATAAGCAGGCACATAAGTTATACAATAAATAATCAAATTTCTGACATGCCTGTTTGCATGACAGCAAAATAACACAATCATTTCTAAGGTATTCAGAATATGACTGTCTCATATGCGTGGTTTATGTTTTAGCTCTTCCTTCCTCATATATTTCCTCCCGGCAGTAACTATTCCTTAATATAAGATGTGAAATTCAAACTAGACCATTTTATATCTTACAGTTGCTATGGCAAAAGACACTAACAAGTAACCTTAATGTGTATGTGTTCTCTACAGCAGCAGTCCCCAACCTTTTTGGCACCAAGGACTGGCTTCATGGAAGACAATTTTTCCAGAGACCGGGGCTGAGGGGGTGGGGTGGGGTGGTTTGGGGATGATTCAAGTGCATTATATTCATTGTGCACTTTATTTCTATTATTATGACATTGTAATATATAATGAAATAACTACACAACTCACCATCATGCAGAATCAGTGAGAGCCCTGAGCTTTTTTCCTGCAAGTAGATGGTCCCACCTGGGGGTGATGGGAGACAGTGACACCTGAAGTGTGTTGCTTATGTCCGGTATACTACATAATCTCATTTTGGCTGCTGTCACTGCAAAAAATCTTGCTTCACAAACATGGGATGTTGGAAATGGAAGCTGGCTTTTCAGTGCTTTTGTGGCAATCTCAGGATATTCCACCTGACTTTAGTCCAGAACATATGGAGATTTGAAGTTGTCTTAAGCATACTTTTAAGACTATCATCGTTTATGATCTCAAGCAGTTGATCCCCTTCTAGAAAAAACAAAGTCAATTCACCTGGCTTGGCCGGGCGCGGTGGCTCACGCCTGTAATCCTAGCACTCTGGGAGGCCGAGGCGGGCGGATTGCTCAAGGTCAGGAGTTCAAAACCAGCCTGAGCGAGACCCCATCTCTACTATAAAAATAGAAAGAAATTAATTGGCCAACTAATATATATATAAAAAAAAAATTAGCCGGGCATGGTGGCGCATGCCTGTAGTCCCAGCTACTCGGGAGGCTGAGGCAGCAGGATTGCTCGAGCTCAGGAGTTTGAGGTTGCTGTGAGCTAGGCTGATGCCACGGCACTCACTCTAGCCTGGGCAACAAAGCGAGACTCTGTCTCAAAAAAAAAAAAAAAAAAAAAGTAAAATTCACCTGGCTTATTCACAATTGGGTCATGGATCCATTCCTTCCCAGTTTGAGGGTCTTTTGTGGTTGGGAATTAATGCTCAAATTCTTTTGAAAGCTGAGACAGGTGATCATGCATGAGTAGGGATAAAGAAGGCCCTGGCTTGGTCTCTTTCAAAATCTCTGCTAATGTTTGAAACATTTCAAAAGTTCTTCCATTCACTTGTTGCCTCCATAATTCCAATTTGTTTTGAATGAAGCTACTTTATCTGCTGACTTGAACACAGTTGTCATTCTCCCTTGAAGTGACAGAATGAGTTCCCTGAGCAGGTTGAATATGTCATACAAGCATATAAGTTTTGCAACCCATTCTGTGCCACTGAAATGTGCTGCCAGTGGTGACTGTTTCTCTAAAAGAAATCTCTGGAGTGGCTCTCATAACTCAAATACTCTGGCCAGTGATCTACCTTTAGAAATCCATCTCACTTCTGTATATAAGAGAAGATGTGTGTGCTCTGTGTCCATCTCACAGAGCTGTGCAAACAGACATGAATTAAGGGCATGTACTTTAATATGGTTGATAATTTTAATGACATCCTGCAAATGTTGTTTAGTTCGGGTGACATTTTTTGGCTAGCCAGCATTTCTCCATGGATGACACAGCGCAAAGACTCACATTCAGAAGTGACCTCCTTGACCCAAGCAGTGGAATCAGAAAGCCATCTAGTCATGGCAGTGACTCTGTCCATGCATGTACCAACATAAAATGACCAGTTCAGTTTTCCTGATATGTAATCATTCAAAGACTTGAATAGTTCTGCAGCTTTGGTGTTGGTTGGCAACAAAAGTGCGCGTAACATACCCTCCTGCAAAATATATCACACAAAAACAAGCATTGTTGCCTTATTGTCAACATCAGCAGACTCATCAACCTGAATTGTGTACCACAGTGACTCATCAATCCTCTCTAACAACTGTGCCTCAATATCCTCAATTTCATCAATTCATCTAGTTATGATGCTAGCTGAAAGAGGAATGAACATGTGCCACCTTTTGAACTGTAGCCTCTTCTAAAAGTTCATGGCAAATGTCTTCAGCAACAGGCAGGATCAACTATTCACCAATTAGTAAAGGGCTTGCTAGCTTTAGCAATGTGGTTAGCCACTAAGAATGAGGCTAGCAGTGCAGACACATTTGATGAAGTGGTGGCCTTCAATAATTGCTTCTGTTCTTTGTGTTCATGTTTTTTTTCCTTTTGAAAAACTCCAAAGGCTTGTCTTTTAATGCAGGGTCCTTGATCTCCATGTGGCAGAGCAGTTTTGAAGGTTTCATGGCTTCGTTGGATGGCCAATCACCACAAATTATATAAAAAGGGCTTGGAGAATGTGAATTGCCTCTTGCAATGAACCAGTAATTGAAAGTATGACTCTTGGTATTTTCTTTTAAATTTTCTTTTAAATTGCCTCTTGCAATGAACCAGTAATTGAAAGTATGACTCTTGGTATTTTCTTTCTTTTAGCTTTCATTATGTTGGCAATCTTAGAGTCTTCTGCTGTCTCATCATTTGGTCCTTCCCCCGTTTCAAAGAAGCTCTCCAACAACTTTAGTTTTTCACTCATTTTTGCTAGGGTTAGCTTGTGGGCTTGCCAAAACTGTGACTGAGGTAAGTGAACAGTGGGGGAAAGAGGCATGGATGAAAGTGGTAAATAAAATAATGGGCGGGCCACACATGGACTAAAATAAGTGTGAGATTCCGACTTAAAGCCTGCCACCAGATCAGCTTGTCACTGGCCACTCACTGATAGGGTTTCAATATGAGTCTACAAGCAATTGATTTATTGGGCTCTGTGTAGTAAAACCTCTTTGTTAATGATAATCTGTATTTGCAGCCTCTCCTCAGCACTAGCATCACTGCCTCAGCTCCACTTCAGATCATCAGGCATTAGATTCTCATAAGGAGCAGTAACCTAGATCCCTCGCATGTAGTTTACAGTAGGGTTTGTGCTGCTATGAGACTCTAATGCCACTTCAGACCTCAGGCGGCTGTGTGAGCTATGGGGAGTGGCTGTAAATACAGATGAAGGTTTGCTTCCTGCCCCATCGCTCCGCTCATCTCCTCCTGCGCAGCCAGTTTCTAACAGGCCATCATGTGTACTGGTCCACAGCCTGGGGAATGGGGACCACAGAGCTACATAACTTGCAATCTCAGTCGTGTGGCCATATAATTTACAGTCCAAACCATTTTGACAATGAAAAGGGGTGATATTAAGTATACAGAGACAACTAACATAGTTTTATTTTTCTCAATTTAAAGATATGTAAAAAGCAGTTGCACAGAGATTAAGGAACCTACTTAAGATGGTAACAGAAGAAGCAGAAGAACCATTTTTAAACCTGAGCTGCCTGATTACAATATCTAAGCTCCTACCCACTGTGCTGTCTGAAAGACTTCTTCCTTTCCATTGGAGCATCATTAATAATAAATTTCCTAAACTGAGATAAATATATAAAGATATTTAGAGAATGTAGGAAAGTTTTGTGTGCCATATTTACTTGCAATGAGTCCATGTTTATCAGGAAAGAGCAAGAGGACTGATGGGAAATACTGAAGAACAAAATGAACTCAGTTGGGCCGAAGTCTATGCTGGAAGGTGAAGGGTGGTGAAATAAGGTGAGATAAGAGATCACGGCAAGGTGTTTAGGGAGCTCAGAAGATTGGCTCAGTACTTCATTTTGAATATTAATGTACTATATTAAAATTATTTGGAAAATAATGAAAAGGGTAATATCCAATTTAATGCAAATGCTACTATACTCTGAGATACAGCACAAACGTTTCTATTTCTTTCTCCATATCCTTCAAAAATCATAAGAATACCTGTTCATATAAATAGATATATTGTGGGAGTTTCTAAACAACATAACCTGATGGAAGAAACAGACAACATAATAGAAGTGAAATCAGCAGAGAAGTTAGCAAAAACTCAGAAGCAATGATGCATTTTATTTTCACAGTGTGGCCTATGGGTTTTCATTTTGTTTTGTTTTGTTTTCAGTACTTTTCGGGTTGGTTTTAAGACTACAAGACCATTTGTTAATTCCCATGCCCATTGACAATCATAGTTCACAGATCCATTTTGCAGGAATCTGTCCAACCTGTCAAGCATAGTGTAAGCAGTGATAAAAGGGGCAGATAAAGAGACACAGATACAAGAGAATGAATGAGTAAATGAACGAATGAATGCAAGTAAATCTAGGATTTCAAATAGCTAATTCTGTGTCTCCACAGCCACTGCTCCTCAACTGAAAACCAGACAGGTTATGCTCTCTTTTCAACTCTGTGAATATGTGATTTTGGCCCCAAACCCTAATGCAGCTCCGTAATAGGCAAGACACTTACATTACAAATAAAGTGGTTATTGGACATTTTTATGACTTCTCAAAACATTTTCAAAAATAACATTTGCCATATAAAATTGGCATTCTCCACTCACATTTACCAAGGCTTCCCTTAGAGAATGCTTTATTGATTCAGTATAGATTAGGGCAGGCTTATTTGATAATTAACAGAGTTATTTGCCCACAGTCTACTTTAAATTTAAATTTAATTTTGGGGCTGATATTGGACATTTGATATCTGTTAAGGAGAAAGTACTTCTTGTATTAACCAATTTGTATACTTTTTGTTATGGAAATCGATTAAATGACCCATAAACTAACAAATCGATTCAGATTTTGCTATAGTGTTCTAACCAGATAATGATCACAATCCAATTAATCCTTAACAGTAACTTAATTACTCAGAATATATCTTAGGTATTTTTCATCACATGTATGTGGGATGATTATTCATGATCATATGTAGCACTACTAGCAAAAATAAAATTAATAATATTCAGAGATAAACTACATGTCATCATGTAGTTACACATGGCATAAATTTAAGTATATTGAGTTCATAAAGAAAACTATAGTCAGAGGTCTTGTTGTCCAATCCAAAGATCTAGCTAATAAGCTGAGTGGATTTTCCTTTTGAGTGGCTAACCATAAATGAGCTAATCATTGATTGTTTTATGATTGGAATATCAGTGCCATATGACCCAAAATTGCTAATGGAGTTAGTTTATGTATTTAATTGAGAAGAAGAGATACCCCAGATCTTAGAGAAAAGTTAGCCTGTGTTATTTCTATGCTTTGAAAACAATTTGGAAACATCCCTTCCTGTACCCTAAACTCTTCTCTTTTTCTCCTTTGCAACAATTTCCAGGACATACAGACTATTTCTTTCTCTTGAAAATTGTTACTTCCAGCATTTCCCCATGAGATTTTGTGTTCCCAACAAATCTAGTATAGAAATATGGTTTTTTCAGCCCACCCATCTCTTTCTATTTCAAAAAATAAAATAAGGCAAGTATATAGACCTACTGGCTTTAAGAATGTTACTGCTAAATTTCAGAAAACAAGTAGTCTGATGTACAAAAACAACAAATATGGAAACACTAAAAAGATTCCAGAATTTTACATATTTTTAAGAGAACTACAAATCTTAGAAACAATCTATAGTATTCATTTTCTTTAGTCTGGCTGATGGGCATTTTGTTGGATTTCGCCCATTCCCTTTCATTCCTGAGCATGGTGCTTAGTAACTCTCAGTGTGTTTTCTGATCCTATCTGTATGACAGGCCTGGTTCTCCCTGAGTGTTCCTCATCCAAAAACGTGGAATCAAAACAAGCCAAAGATTTCTACTCCCTGTGTTTCAAGGGAATAAATAATTCATATTCCCATAGTAATTCGGATTTAGTGAGCCCCATTCCCCCAAATTCTACCCTTCACGGCAATGATTTTCTTTGGCCAGTTCCTTGCAGGGACATATTAAAATAAATGAGATCTTGCATAAAAGCATTTTGATCTTCTTAAGTTTAAATATACTGAAAGAGAAGAAGAGCAGGACATTGGAGTTGCCTGGAAAGTATTCTTGGGACACTTCGGAGCTCTAGCAAATGGTGGCTCTGTGTCCAGCCTCCATGGCCTGGAGAAGATGAAGGGTATGAAAAATATTCTTGTGTTCTGTAAGGGGCCCCAGGTATTTTTCTGTAGAAAAATTCTGGGACCCTAGGAGTGCTCAGTTACGTAATGTACTTCCATTTACTGTAGAAGTTAGAGGAGAAATCAATGAATATTTTGGTGACCTTCCTGAATGTCTTCCCACCTGAAGTCCTATGAAAAACGTGCCTGCAGAGAGTGGTAAACCTTCAGTGCTATCAGAAGGAACCCAGCATGAGTGTCCATAAGTGCTGCTCCCAGAGTTGATGGGCAGGAGACCCAGTCTGTGGGAAGATCCCTCATGGAGCAATCAGGCCTACCTGACAAGATGCCAGAGCCATTCAGAGCCCACACAGGCAGCCAGGGAGCATGAATACTGGCATGAGGATCTCAGGACCAACTGGATCATGTCCTCAATGTAGCATCAAGAGCCAGAACATTGACGTCCCACAACACAGCAGCCGGAACTTTACGTTTGGAAATTCTGACCTTCCTTATATATGTACCTACCTAAATAAATTAGGGGGAGTATTCTTCAAAAGTTTTACTGTTCTAGCAGCATTCTTTTTTTTTTAAATTTAATTTTATTTTATCATATTATGGGGGTACAAATATTGTTAGGGTTACATATATTGCCCCTGCCATTCCCCCCCACCCCCTGCCTTACAAAAACATCAAGCGTGTCCTACCCCCAGGTGGTGTGCATCGCACATATTTTGTGAGTATAGATTCTTCCCCTCTTCCCCTCTCCCATCTGCCCATCACCAGATAAAAGTTTGTTTTTTCTTTGTTTTTTTTTTTTTGACCTTTGGGTTACATTGTATATCTTTGCCTTTCCCTAGGAAGGGTTAGAGGTATTCCCTCCCCACCCCACAATGCTCGCCACAACCCTAAGATGTGTATCTCCCCCTCCCCAAACCCTGGTGGGCACTATCACCATTTGAGCACCATAGTTTTAATCAGTCGGTACCAATTTGATGGCAAGTAGATGTGGATCCCGCTTTCTTAATCTTGTGTCACCTCACTTTGGATAATAGGCTTAAGCTTAATGCAGGATAGCATAAATGGTGCTAGCTCACTGTAATTTCTTAGACTTGAGTAGTATTCTATTGTGAGCATATACCACATTTTAATTATCCACTCATGAACTGACGGACATTTGGGTTGTTTCCATGATCTTGCAATAGTGAATTGTGCTGCCATAAACATTCGAGTGCAGATGTCTTTATAGTAGAATGTCTTATGCTCTTTGGGGTAGATGCCCAACAATGCTATTGCTGGGTCGAATGGTATTTCTATATCTAGCTGTTTGAGGTATCTCCAAATTCTTTTCCACAGAGGTTGCACTAATTTGCAGTCCCACCAGCAATGTAGAAGTGTTCCTAGAGTCCCGGATGCTGAATGGAGGGGTACCTGAACCTGATTAAGTGTGCCTAGACTTAGCTCACCAATTGCTGGTTCCTGCATTCCTGAAGGGCCAGTGGCTCTCTTTCCCCAAGCCCCTGGCCCATTCACAGGCTGTAGGTACCCTATAAAATAGTAGTACAGCTTCTCTGTCCTCACCCTCACCCTTACCATTCTCTGTGAAGTCTTTTCAGCTTCTCTCATCAATCTAGTCCCATGCTTTCTGGTCTCCAAATTCAACATCTTGATAAAATGCTACCAAAAAAATTATTACTAATGAATTGCATGCCATAACTCCTTGGAAGAAGGCATCACATCCTAAGTTACACCTAGATTTCAGAATGCCTCACCCTCACTCTAGCTTTTGTGTTCAGAAGTGGGCTCTAGATTCCTTATAAAAGGTAAACCCATCAAAAAGAGTTTAGTAATAATTGAAACACAAGTCAGGAAGGAGGCAAAGATCTGTAACAATAAGTGTTCAGAAGAGACAGTAAGACATATTTGAGCCTCTCCATCTTAAGGACCCATATCCCCTGAACTTTCTAAGATTCTTGGAAGTCTAAACATTCCAAAGGTTGTTGTTCTGCTTCCAAATATTATCCAAAGGGAGAGATAGCTATTGTTTCTGTAAGTATGATTCAGAGTCACTACTGAAAATCGTCTTTTATGGTTCAAAGGTGTTTGCCCATTTTTGCCATGACCCTCTGGCTAGTCAAAATCCCCATAAAGCCACCATGATGCTCCATATTTTTATTGAAAGTTCATAATTCTTAACTTATTTAGCTCATGCTTCCAAAGGTCAACCACCCTGCCAAGGTGGTAGAAGCAGGGGCTTGCAGCCCCAGCTACAGAAGAAAGTGCAGCCACCTAACGCACCCTCTGTATGAACTCTTTTGCCCTTCTTTGTGGCAGGGTGATCAGCAAAGGGTCTCCCTTCCCTGGGTGGAAATTCCCCTCCTTGGGGACCTCAGAGGCTTTTCCAGAAAGTGAACCTCTATCTGAAGTATGTCATTAACCTAATTGGATTAGGGAAGTTCTAGCAGCATTTAACCTCAGAAGGGCAGACATCATTTCTGCCAAATAGAGATCCATGAGATATAACAGCTCAAAAACCTCTCCGTGATAAAATGCTTGAGACTATTTTACAAGACTATACCCAATAAATATCACACATGCAAAACACCTCATAAAATTGAATGGGATACAGCTTGCAAAATGTAGTAAACATCTTCTAGTTGGCTTGTTGGATTTTCTTTCAATCTGCATCATTTTTCATAGGCATTTGGTCGGTCTAGTTCTCTTGACTGTTGTTCAAGTAGGTTCTAGTATACGCAAATGCCACCTCAGCTATAGCAGCACTATGTTTCATGGTATTTTTATAGCAGTGTTGCATTCTTTATTTGGAATTTTGCATAACAACTAAATATTTTAAATCCGAGAATGCAGTACGTCTTTTTCTGTTTTTAAAACTTGATTATAAATACAGTTTGCATAGATAAAAGACTTATAGAAGTAACATATTCTTTATGATATATCTGAATTGTTTTACCCTATCATAATTGAAACATAAACTAGGGAAAAATATGTTTTGCCCTCTAGGTGGCATCTAACTATTATTGAAATCTAAAGTTTCCTACAATGTTCTGAAACTTTGAAAACCAACTGCTGCCTTGATTGCCATTGCCTGAGCAATTCTTATAGCTGCCACATCTTTTCAGAGGTTCACAACCATGAGGCCTACATGACCTCCTAATACTGGCATGCCTTGTGGCAAAAGTTAATAGTCAGCTACATTAACCCAAATCCAGCAGGACTACTAATGGCCCAGACTCTTCAGGACTGGAGTTTGAGTCACTCCACCAGGTACAGAACCAAGACCAGCTGAGGTGCTTGCTGAGGGCAAAGGAATTGTGGAATGAATAGTGAAAGAAAGTAGTTAATAAATCCAGCCATGGCCACATGACCCCTTGCAGAAATGAAGGCTATAATTGTTATGAGTACTTTTCCTTATTTTGTCATGAATATATTTGTGTATGCATGTTTATATACAGCTAACTTTTGTTCTTCTCTCTCTTATTCCTTTCTCATGTAATATATGATAAATTAACTTTACATCACAGTATTTTATGTATTGTGAATTTTACATCATAGCATTTAAGTTACAGGATATCAAGAAGAGGGAACATCACCCAAGGACTTTGCATCCTCTTCTGCAGAAAGAATAAATGCACTTTCAGTTATATACAGGATAGTTGTACCATGTTTGGCAGAAATATTACTTTGTTATTGTCTTGATTTGGAGATTAGGTATGTTTTATGGAGATGCCTATGGGTGTCAAGGTGATAAGCTGTGAATTCTAATGATTAAATTTTTTGTTTCAACTTGGCTAGGTTATGGAGCCCAGGTAGTTGGTCAAACATTAGTGTAGGTATTGTTGTGAAGGCCTTTTTTTAGATATGATTAACATTTAAATCAGTTGACTTTATGAAAGTAGATTTCCCTCCATATTGTGCCAGGCCTCATCCAATCAGTTGAAAGTCTTGCAAATAAAGATTGAGGTTTTCCAAAGGAAAAGGAACTCTTCCTCAAGACTGCGAGGAGGCCAGGTATGGTGGCTCATGCCTATAATCCCAGTACTTTGGGAGGCCAAAGTGGAAGGATTACTTGAGGCCAGTAGTTCAAAACCAACCTGGGCAACATAGCAAGACCTCGTTTCTAAAAAAAAAAAAAAAATTAGCCAGACGTTACAGCACATGACTGCTGTCCCAGCTACTCAGGAGGCTGAGCCAAGAAGACTACTTGATGCTTGGAGTTGGAGGTTGCAGTGACCTGTGATCACTCCAGTCTGGGATAGAGCAAGACCCTGTCTCAAAAAAAAAAAAAAAAAAAAGATTACAACATAGAAATTCTGCACAAGTTTTCTCCTTACTGGCCTGCCCTACAGAATTTGAACTCAAGATTGCAACATCAACTCTTTCCTGAATTTCTACCTGCCAGTCTGTCTTACAGTTTTCTGACTTGCCAAGCCCCATAATTATCACATGAGCCAACTCCTCAAACACATCTTCCTTCCTTCCTTCCTTCCTTCTCTTCCTTCCTTCCTTCCTTCCTTCCTTTTCTTTCTTTCCTTTCTCTCTCTTTCTCTCTCCCCCCCCCTTTCTCTCCCCTCCCCAAGATACACACAAATGCACATCCATTTCATATTGTCTCATATCAGTTCCTATTCTCTGGAGAACTCTGACTAATACACATAACTTCACTCCATTTTTTCTATGAGCCTGCAGCTTAAGAAAGCATTTAAACCAAACAAAATCAAGGAAGAAAGTCTTAATTTGAAGCTTTTGCTTCTGACTTACAATGCAATATAGAAAAAATTTAATAAATCGTATTGAAATATTTGTAACTCACAAAACCAAAGGGCACTCAAAGTGTAATGAATTCAACAGTGATTTTTTTAAGTAAATTAAGAGAGCCTAATGCAACATTTTCTCCTCCACATAGACTAGCCCCATCCTTGGAAACAGAGCCCACATAATTTCCAACTGTTCTGGGTGAAAATATAGTGAATTAAAATTCCTCATTGAAAATATGTTGGTTGCACAACTCAGTTCAAATATTTACAAAATGCCTATTATGATCAGGCAAAGTTCTTGCTCTGGAAGAAATTAAAAAAAGAATGGGAATTGCTTCTGCAACACAATCTATAGCCAAAATGAAATTAATATTGCTTTTGCACTTTTCTAAATTTTGTGGGTTAGAGTCCTTTCCTCCATGGTTGAAATTACTTTCTTGACTCAAGTTTCGTTGTGTAGCTTGTTCAATACTTTGCTTAAATTTCTAGTTTTCTGGTTCTATTTCTTTTCCCATTTTTAAAATCTTGCCCAAAATCATTCTTCAAGCAAATAAATTCCTATAGAATAACTAATGTATAGTGAAATATAAGCGAAAAAGCAGGTATGGGGAAAGTCCACAGCAGGCTGGGAAACCATTAAATTATGGGATGTATGAAAGGACAAGAAATAGAAAAGGAAGAGGCCAAGTGACTGCCTAGGTGAATAACATCCAGAAGCTCAGCTTGACCAATGAGCACTCAAGCACCTATCTGGTCAGAAACTCAGTGGCATCAGCTCACCCAGGGATGGCCAAATTCCAGTTAATGTCTACCCAACTCACAAAAGGCAATTAGCAAAGAGCCAGCTATGGGGCAAGATGCTAAAATTATCATCCTATGGGGTGTCAGGCTGATGGGGATAAAAGGCTAAAGCAAGCCATTATGGGCTAACAAATAACAGTAACATTGAATGGATCCGCAAGGAAGATTACTGAGCCACAGAGGCAAAATCCAGGAGGCAGAAGAGTTGAAGTCAAGAAGAGGTAAACTGCAAGTGCCAAGCGTGAAACAGATTCCACTGGATTAGGGAATTTACAAGGAAGGTTGAAACTGAAAAGGGCACTTGGAAGATCCTCTGTAAAGTTAATCAGATAGCACATGGCTCTGGCTCAGTGGCTGATACACTTTGTGCTGGCAACTTGTCTACTTTGAGACATCCGGATCTGTAGTCATATTTATTGCCAACACGCATCTGTCTTCATTTCCTATTGCTGCTGTAACAGATTATCATGAACTTTGTGGCTTAACACAGCACAAGTTTGTTACCTCACAATCTGTAAGTTGGAAATTCGAGTCTATGTGCTCCAGGTTTTATAAAGCTGAAACCGAGGTGTTGGGCTCTGGGAAGAACCACTCTCAAGTTCATCCAAGTTGTTGCTACAATCCAGTTCTTTGTGGTGGTAGGACTAAAGTCTTTGTCCCCTTGCTGGTTGACAGCTGGAGGCCACCCTTAGCTTTGAGAGGCCTCTTTCTAGTCCTCACACATCAGCCCTACTTCTCAGAGCCAGAAACAATGCAGGGAATTCTTCTTGTACTTGGAATCTGACTTCCCTTTCTTCCACATCTCTTCTCTGCTTCCTCTTCCATGGCATGCATCTCTCTAACTCCAGCCAGAGAAAATAAAAGTTCTGTGTTTTAAGGAATCATGTGATTAGATTAGTCCCAACCAGATAATCCAGGATTTCTCTATTTTGAGGTCCTTATGTAAGGGGAAATTTTTGCACTCTCCTCTTAATAATAGCATGGTTAGGCAACTACAGAGAAACATTTGACTAAACCTCCACCTTATACAAACTTTGTAACTTCTATCTTACAATAACAGAACTGCAAAATAGCATGGTTAAGCAATTTTGTAACCCTTATCTCATGCAAGCCTTGTAACTACTTTTTCTTCTGTAACTACCAACTTCCTCATAACAAAGCATATAAAAACCAAGCACATTTTTAACCCCATTTGCTCAGAATTTGGAGGCGAGACCCCTCTGAGCCCAGGAATAATAAAAGCCTGTTTTGCAGCCCTCTCCTTTGACTCTTGGTTTGTTTCTGGGTCCCGTTTGCTGTAACATTTAACCTTAATTACACCTACAAAGTCCGTTTACCATGTAAGGTAACATAGTCACATATTCTCAGGTGTGATATGAGAATTAGAGCATGGACATTGGCAGGATGGATCAGGCAGCATTCTGCCTACCACAATGCCCATATTTTATTTATTATTTTTCTGGACAGATTGCCCATTTTGTAACTTTTATTACTGGAGATTCCTGAGACACAGTTAGTTACCTTGTTTCTTAGGAGATACTAAAACTCGGAGGTTTGCTGTGCAAAAATGTATGATCAGAATACACATAGGAGTTAGATAGTCTTTGGGAATATCATCAGTGAGCTATGATAGTTTGACAAAATAACCTGTTATACTATAAGTTTATTCCTATGAAGTCTGCTAAATACTCTATAAGCCTGTCAAGGCCACAATGTACAGTTGTGCAGGTTGGGTGCTGTGCAAGGATGCCCAAACAGGGGCTGGAATACATCCAACACTACGCCTACAGCTCTGTACCCTGGCAGTGCACAGAGAAGGCAGTGCCCACCGGTTCTCTGCAGCCCTGGAACTTTCTCCCCTCAGTAGTATTGGGTGACAGTCTGACACATTCTTATTCTCCAACTTTCTCTCTTCTCAGCCTTGGGACGCCCATCCTGCTTCTTTTTCTTCTTGTCATTCAATTAGTGCCTTTATCATTTCACCAGGCGGTTGTAAAATATATCAATTCTCCAGAGCAGAGCGTGGTTTTCATTGATATCATTCTAGGTTGGCTTTTTTCTAATACCATCTAAGTAGACACTGTAACTTTATCAGTAATATTTCTTCACACCACATTTTAGGGTAAATTATTTCTGGGAAGATATCTTTAAGATATCTTCAATTGTCCCACAGTGGGCAGATGCAAACCTACCCACAGTGTCCAAGGAAGCTGAGAGGCTGAAGAAAGAGGTTGACATATCCAGTTTCTCAGAAAGAAACATTTAGTAGGGACTTACTAACAGAAGCCATGTCTTAGATGGCCATGAGAGGAGATAAGATGGAGATAAGGATCTCTGCTCCATTACCCCTCAGGCCCAGGACTTATATAACACAGGAAAGGAATGTGTAGGACAAAAAGTTGACGGTTTAGAAAAAGGCAAGACGGGCCCCGCCCAGAAGATGGCGGATGAGAAACACCGCCACACAGAGTGTCTCTGAAGAAAAGACAGATTCTAGCAGAAATTACAAGAAAGAAGCAAGAAGACGAGCCTACATCGGATGAGGGTCAGCAGGAGGAGTACCTGAGACCACGGACACTCCACGGGAGGAGGTCCCGGAGGAGAACTGGAGGCTGGGACCCCCGGAGCAGCCCGGAGACCAGCGGGAAGGGGAGGTGGATCTGCCGCTTCCCCTCCCCTGCATCCCGGACTGCTGGTGGGCTCCCCAGCAAGCGGAGGGACCTGCGGACACCAGCCCAGCGAC
>VSMD01093276.1:0-16616 GCA_008750895.1 Mirza zaza
CATCTAGAGATAGTAAAAGAAAAATAAGAACTCCACAAAATAGATAGTACTTGCCAAAATGCTCCAATCACTGTAAGAAACTGTCCTTGAGCATCTCTTGTGTTTTCAGAATCCATACTGCCTTGACCTAGGTTTGCCACTATATGAAGGGCATGGTTTAAAATTGTTTTACAAACATCTTGGTCACGACGATACAAGGAGCACACATTGCTGTGGTGGAAGAAGTTTAACTTTATAAGTTTAATGGAGCAAATCAGTTATTTTATAATCACTCTGTTGCTCTGGATAGAGTGCAGTGACGTTACTATAGGTCACTGCAACCTCAATCAAACTCCTGGGCTCAAGCGATCCTCTTGCCTCAGCCTCCCCAGTAGCTGGGACTACAGGTGTGCACAATAACGCCCGGCTAATTTTTCTATTTTCAGTAGAGACGGGGTCTCACTCTTGCTCAGGCTGGTCTCAAACTCCTGAGCTCAAGCAATCCTCCCATCTTGGCCTCCCAGAGTGCTAGGATTACAGGCATGAGCCACCGTGCCCAGCCTATTTTATAAATTGAAAGTGAACATAACATATGGTTTTAATTTCTTACGATAGTGGTTTCAGAAGTTCAACAACATCTTCCATTGGCAAGGGATACTCTTCTCCAGGAAGCTCCTTTAAAAGCACTAGATACTAAGATGGTAGAAGGAAAAAATAATCAGTTTTCATAGATCATTTACTTTTAAAAGTATACATATATAATCATAAATTCATATACACAACTGTAAATTTTTAAGAGAGTATGTAGCAACAAAAGGCTGTGAAGTCAAACTGAGCTGAATTTAAATCCCAGGACCACAACCTTAACCTATGTGGTTAAAAAACTTGCTTTATATCATCTGGGGCCTTTGTACCCTCGCCTGTAAAATGGGGATATAACACTCAATCATTATTATCACTGATGTGGTTAAGAGCTTGAGCAAGATTCTGAAACCATAATATGTCACTGCACTTCCCAAATAATGCTTGCATATAAGAGTCCAATGGTTAAAAACTATTGAATTAATGAAATTTATAAAACAAAGATAATCATTAGCAGTAAAGAAGTCAAATACCCTCACATATCTTTCCACAAGGCATCTTTATAAGGCTCCCTATGATACTATGGATAGGAAGGGCTGTTTGAGGGCCCAGGCACAGTGGCTCATGCTTATAATCTCAGTGCTTTGGGAGCCCACGGCAGGAGGGTCACTTGAAGCCAGAAGTTTGAGACCAGCTTGGGCAACATAGTGATGCCTCATCTCTACATATTAAAAAAAACAAAACAAAACAAAACAATTAGCCTAACATGGTGGCACATGGTGGCACTCCCAGCTACTTGGGAGTCTGAGGAGGGAAGATTGAGGTTACAGTGAGCTATGATCGTGCCACGACACCCCAGCCTTGGCAACAGAGCAAGACTGTCTCAAAACTTAAAAAAAAAAAAAAAAAAAGACAAAGATATGAAATCAACCTAAGTGCCCATCAATCAATGAGTGGATAAAGAAAATGTACTCTGTGTGTGTGTGTGTGTGTGTGTGTGGATATGTATAGCATAGAGTACTACTCAGCCATAAAAAGGAATGAAATGATGTCATTTGCAGAAACTTGTATGGAACTGGATGGAACTTGGATGAAACTTGGATGGGAATGGAGAACATTATCCTAAGTGAAGTATATCAGCAATGGGAAAACAAACACCACATGTTCTCACTAATAAGTAGGAGCTAAATGATGGGTACACATGGTCATAAAGTGGTGTAAACTAAAAGGGGGGATTGGCAATGGGGTGAGGTATAAAAACTTACCTAACGGATACAATGTACACTATTCTGGTGACAGACACACTAAAGGCCCTGACTTTAGCAATATACAATTCATCCATGTAACAAGAACACTTATACTCTGTAATATTTTGAAATTTAAAAAGGGAGGGGGGTGCTGTTCAGCAATTACCAGTTATAATGGGCAGTTATAAACAGGCAGCCCGTTTCAGAGAGCTGCCAAATAATTTTCCTGCTATAGGCCGGGCGCAGTGGCTCAAGCCTGTAATCCTAGCTCTCTGGGAGGCTGAGGTGGGCGGATCGTTTGAGCTCAGGAGTTCCAGACCAGCCTGAGCAAGAGCGAGACCCTATCTCTACTACAAATAGAAAGAAATTAATTGGCCAACTAAAATATATATAGAAAAAATTAACCGGGCATGGTGGCGCATGCCTGTAGTCCCAGCTACTCGGGAGGCTGAGGCAGCAGGATTGCTTGAGCCCAGGAGTTTGAGGTTGCTGTGAGCTAGGCTGACGCCACGGCACTCACTGTAGCCTGGGTAATAAAGTGAAACTCTGTCTCAAAAAAAAAAAAAAAATTTTCCTGCTATAGTAAGAAATCATGGGAGATTTTTTTCCTATCATCTATGTATAAAAATACAGTTCTTATACCTTTTCTGATATTAACAAAGAAAATTAAATGATCCTTTTCATTATTTGACATGAGAGTCATTTGTATGAGGCTACTGAGTTTTTTGAAGTGACTGTAAACATCAAAGCTTCAAGAAAAGCATATAACCTCTCTCCTTGGTCAGGGCTACAGACCTGACTTGAGTGCTTGTCAGGGCTGAAAACAGAGGCTCAAATGGGGGACAATCAAACTAGTTTGCTGTTTCTAGGAAATCAACATGCATGTTCACCAAAGCTGGGAACATGACCAGGGATTCTACCACAGACTCAACCTGCAATCTGCTGTGATCAGAGGTTCTAATTAGGGACTCAAAAGGTATGTCTGCCAATTTGCTGGAACTAGGGGTGTAACCTCAGACTCACCCAGCTACTCGCTGGACCAGGGACTCTACCCCATTTCAGCAGGGCTGGAGCTAAGGAGATGGCCCATATGGTCAGGACATTAGTTACATATAAGGTAATTGAGTAAATAAGTAAATGAATTAAAGTTCAGTGGGAACCCAGGTTCTTTAATGCCAGAAAAGCTACAAATTTGAAGAGAGAAAAAACAAATACATCCTGTGATACTGGCTTAGAATTGAAGGTATCTACCAGTAGATAGATACATAGGGTAAGGGAAGAAAAGGATTACTTTTGTAATATGTTCATGAAAGTCTAAATCTAATCATGAAGAAACATCAGAAAAACCCAAAGTGAGGAATTCTACACAGCAATTGACCTGTACTATTCAAAAATATGAAGGTCATAATAGATAAGCAAAGAACTGCTCCAGATTGAAGGAGATTGAACAGACTTTACAATTAAATGCAATTACACAATGTCAGTTTTCTGATTTTGATGATTATACTATGGCTATCTGTATAGCCACAGTATAACGTGTATCCCTATTTTTAGGAAATATACACTGAAGTATAAGGGGTATTACATGTGCAATTAAATCTCAAAATAGTTCAGAAATGGCAAAAGTGTGGGGAAAGAAAGAGAATGATTAAGATTTTTCTCACAGCACATTAAAAGAAAGTATATTTTACAACTAGTTCCAGATTCATTATTTAAGGAAGGAATTTCAAGTCTTCAAAGGTACTATGTGATTTTTACATGTCAACCAATTACATTTAGTCAGCAACATTAGACAGAATTGAAGAGCTTCTTCATTTCATTTAACTCACCATATGTAGGTGGAGGGATTTATTAGGGTCTAGTGTGCTAGAATCAATTAACATTAACAATTTCCTCCGAATATCAGCTGCCCTAAATGACACAGTATTGGTCTGAGCAGTAGTTACACACAAACACAAGAACTTGAGCATATCTAAAAACAGTAGGTCTTGCTTTGACAGATATTCTTCAGCTAAAGGATTCATGGCACCTAAAAATAAAAAATACTCATTAATACCAAGAGAGGGGCACAACAGCCATATATATTGAATATTAACTCAAATATCCTCTCCTTTCCAAAAAAAAAATCCCCTTTACAAAAAAAAATAATATGGATAACAAAATTATAGCAAAATTAATTACACACTAGAATCTTCAAAACTCTTCATGAAAGGTTATTCAAGTATTCTGTTATCAAGAGATAATAAAAAATATGGAAAAAAACTACATAGACAATCCCTGCAATAATGTTTATGAGAGGGAAATAGAAAAGAATCTAAATTTCTGACAATAAAAAATGGTCAAGTAAATTATGGTATTCATGACTAGAATATTGTTAAGTTATTAAAAAGTATGATTATCAAGACAAGCAGTTACAGGGAAAAAATGCTTATAATTAATGTTAGACAAGCTATATAACATATACAAATGTTGATTACAATTTTCAAAGGGTCTATAAAGAAAGAATAGAAATAAGTTGAAAGTGATGGCATTATGGGTGCTTTTTCACTCTCCTGCTATTTTCCAAATAACCTATCATACAGTTTTATTTCTTCAATAATTATTTTAAATTACTCCCATAAAAAATAAAAGAAACTAATAAATTCAATTAAACATCAGAAATATTTTAAAGTGTACAGGAAGGAAATGATCCTAAATGAGGCCTTTTATAATGCCAAATCCAATAATAGAGAGGTAAAAGAAATCTCAAGCAATAAATATGTATTTACCTATAGTACTTTGGCTCTCTCCAGGTTCATTTGCATCACTAACACTGCTAGCAGGGTTATCATTAAATAGATTCATGGATGACTGATCCTTCACCTCCATTAGATTTCCATTAGTATCATCTTCCATTGATTCTACTTCTCCATGGTCAAATGGCTTTTTGATAAAGGATGCCTTTGGAGAGGGAAGAGAAACAAAGACGTTCAAGTTGGTTTCTTTCAGAAGGACACTGTAGCAAAATTCACCTAACCAAACAATGCAAGATTCAGGTGTAAGTATGAACACTACAAGAGTGTTCCCCTAACTTTTTGGCACCAGGGACCAGTTTTACGGAAGATAACTGTTCCACAGTTGGGGAGAGGGGGCAGAGGTGGAGCTCAAGCAGTGATATGCAGCCTAGTTCCTAATAGGCCATGGACTGGTACTAGGCCGTGGACCAGTACTGGGCTGTGGCCCGGAGACTGGGGACCATGGCACTGTAAGTACAATTTCTACTAAATATCCTACAATAGGAAAATGGATATATAAACTGTAATATGTCTACATAACAGAATAGCATGCAAACTTTAAAAAATAATTTCTTATATTAAGTTTTATAATACGCAAAGTTGATGAAGGAATGGGGAAAAGTCTCAACTGGAATGACTATTCTGGAGGACAATGACAATATCCATCAAAAAAGTAAAATTCAAATTCCTTTTGAACAAGCAAGTCCATTGCTAGAAATTGTCCTACGTCCATCATGAGCACACATACAAGTAGACAAAATAAAAGTACAACAATCTTTATCGCAGAATTCTTTGTAACCAAAAAATTAGAAACCACTTAAAATGTTAATTAAGAGCAGATATGCTAAAAAAAAAAAAAAAAAAGGTACATATACTATGCCCATATAGTGGAATAGCATGCAGTGCTAAATAAATAAGGCAAAGGCTAGATGCAGTGGCTCACCCCTATAATTCTAGTACTTTGGGAGGCCAAAGAGGGAGGATCACTTGAAGCCAGGAGTTCAAGACCTGTCTGGGCAACATAGTTCGACCTTATTTCTACAAAAAGTAAAAACATTAGCTGGGTGCAGTGGTGCATGCCTGTAGCCCTAACTACTCAGGAGGCTAAGGCAGGAGGATCACTTGAACCTAATAGCTCAGGGCTGCAGCAAACTATAATCGTACCACTGCACTCCAGCTTGGGTAACAAAGAGAGACCTTGTCATTCATTCATTCATAAATAAATAATTAAATATGGTACAGCAGTAGACAGCTTATAAAATATGTATAGAACCATAGAAAAATGACCAAGATGTGTCATAAAATGAAAATAGTCACATTACAGAATATTTTTTCACTTAATAGTATCTACTATGTATGCCGGGCACTGTTCCAGACAATAGTGTGTGTGTGGCATAAGCCCATTTGTATAGAGGAAGAAAAATAAATACTACAATAAGAATACACTGCTTGTCTAGCAAGGCTTTGGGTCTTTTTTAAAGAATAAAATTATTTTGAATTTTGGTATAATGTTGCATAGAAACAGGTATGAGCCTGCATGATTAGTTTCAAATCTTTTAGTCTATTACTTATTGAGAAACTAAAGGCAGGTACTATGTAAGCATTGATATTAAGAAGTAATCAAATATTTCCCCCCAAAATCAAATAATTTTGTTTAATTTCCACATTTATCAAAATATAAGAGGGTACATATATATATATATATCATTGAGATACAACCCTATTTAAGAGATATTTTAATAAGAAAAAATTATGCAGATTAGAATCAATGAAATATGATAGTAAAACAGGAAGCATACTTACTAAACTTTTACAAATATCTGCAATGTCATTCATCAGCTTTGATGTTAACAAACGTAGGAAAAAGCCAGAAGCAATCTTATTTGGATTCTTCTATAATTAAATCAAACAAAAAACCAAGCAACAAAGAAATAAAAACAATTATTCTTGGCAGATAATATATTCTCTTTCTTGAATGAAATGTAGTTAAATCATTTATTACTAGGGCCAACATAGAAGTTGCTTTAAAAACATTATCTTTTCTTAGAGTAATAGTAAGTATAGTACATGTCTTTCATTGTGCTTAAACAACATTAAAGTACCATGTTTCCCCAAAATAAGACTTACCCACAAAATAAGCCCTAGCAGGATTTCTAAGCATTTGTGCAATATAAGCCCTATCCGGAAAATAAGACCTAGTGATGGGCATAGCTATGCAGCGTATCTGCACAACCCATGCATTTCGTCATGGAGCAGTAAAGATGAACAGTCCTTCTCATCTGCCCCATCATGACAGCTACTATTCCAGAGGTGAGGTGTGGGCAGCCCCACCAACAAGGCCAGCTCCCCTTGTCAGGTCCCGGCCATCCTGTGTATGCTGCAAGCTGAGGCTTTAAGGGGAAAGTATCCTCAGTGAAGTGAGGAGCCGGACACTCTGCTTTAGGTATTGTGTGTCCCCAGGGGGAAGAAGGAAAGCTGTGGCTGCTGCTTCTTTCCTCAGCACTGTGGGCCTCTCTCACTCCCCACAAATACCAGGAGCTAGGGGAAAAGTTTCAGCAAGCAGTCTCCTACTGAGCCCAGCGAGATCATTTCTGCTCCACTGTGCAGACTGAACCCAGTGCTCACCGGATCTCTGATAAATAAGCCAGCCCTGCTCATTTCACAGGCTCTATTGCTCCACATGAGAGATTGGGGCCAATGGTTCTAAAGAAAATAGAGTCGCAAGAAATTCAGGATGGAATTCAGGGTTTAGAGAGTTATGATGATGTTCCAGAAGAAGACGACTCAACTACATTTGAATAAATGTAGATAGTTGTACCGTACTTAAAAAAAATAATACATCCCCTGAAAATAAGCCCTAGGGTGTCTTCTTGAGGAAAAATAAATATAAGACCCTGTCTTATTTTTGGGGAAACACGGTACCAGCTATCTACCCTAAACATAAGTAAGCAATAATTACAGGTTAGAGTTTATTCTTTCATTTCTCTCCTTCCCCATTTACATCAAAAGGTAGAAAAAAACATACAAAACTAAAAACGTGTTGATAATATTGATATATGGCCATGTACTTAACATTAGCTTTCAAAGATGTTTCCAATTATTATTAATTAATAGTAACCAATTATTATCAATATTGGCTGGCATAGCTACCCCAAAAGTCTGCTTTAAATCAAAACGAAGATTACACATAATAGCACTCTTTCTACCAAATGTTTTGTAAGATGATCTGGACAAAAGAAGTAAAATATGTACTGGAGTTGTTTATCTTTGTGGTGCTCACTAGTGCTGTTATAGTGGTATGCACATGACATACTCAGTAGTCAATACAGTTTCACTACATGAATGAAAATATGCTGGCAATAAAAGTCACCTATGTAATTATATATAAAAGTGGTAAGACAATCTCAGAAATCTTCCTGAAATGATAAAATTAGTTCCATGAAAAACTCATATTACCTATTGCTTTATTCCTCTGGATATTTTCTTTATTTACCATTCAATTTAATTTTAAATCAGTTTATAAACTTATGAATGGACCAAAAAGCAGTAACACCACCAACCAGTAATCAATTCCCTGAAGAGACTATACTATCAAGTAAGAAGAATGTCTTACCTGGGTACAGTTACACAAGCAACCTGTACATAGATGTATTACATTTCTCAATGAACCAATTCTAGATTCCTCATTTGTCTTATTTTTAAACAGAGTGATACTTCCTCCTGCACATTGCATTAGAGACTGTTAAGAATAGAAGGAAAAATCCAAATTCCAATTAAAATTATAGTTTAGCATTGCTTTTTAAAGATTCACTTGAGATAAAATTAAGTATTTTTAGAAGTTACACATAGTCACATAGTAAAATTAAAAATTATAAACAATCAAAAATGGACAAATCTTATACCCTATTCTCTGCAAAGCATAACATTGACAGAGCACTACAGGGAGAGAAAAAAGATCCTACTTGATTGACAGCTTTAATCAAGGATTCTTTAGTATAACTAACTGATCACAGGCAAAACTTTTAAAAATACAGACAAAAATCAGTATTTATGTGAATGTGATTAAATTTTAATGTGAGATTATGTCATTTACTATATTTACTGTTGGTTTACAATATTTTCAAATATTAAGGACACATAGTATTTCTTCCCAGACTGCATAAATGAAAGACAAAGGGTTAACCTATATAAAATGTAGTATTTCCAAACAAACATAACAATTTTCCCAAGAATACATTTCATTCAAATTTATCCAAAACTTCATTAGCATAAAATTGTCCTACCTTGGCTTTATGGAATAATTCTGACTTATATGCTTCCTCTTCAGCTATTACGCCCACATAACAGTAGCAGCCAAGAACACCCACCAAAAGACTTGAACACCGGACAAGCGTTTCTGAATTTGTGATCTTAAAGTAAGCCACAAATAAAAATATACATATTTCATAAATAGTTTTGTATATTCTAGAATTACCTTTTGTAAGAATCAATTTTCTGTACATATTAAGAAACAAAAGTTCAGTTAAGTGAGTTAAAAGGTGGCCTATACTAAACATCTCTAAAAACATCCAAGAGATCACTGTCAAGTTATGATAAATAGGATTCTCAAGAAAAACAGCCTAAGTATCTCCTTATGGCCAAGTAGGATATCGCCTCTTAAAGTGGCACATTGTACTACAGACATAAGTCCTTAAATATTTGAAGTAGGGATGAAAGAAAAAAAAAAAAGACTGACAGGCTAATAAATGTCTACAAGTCTTAGAAAATGAGTAGAAATTACATTCATATAAAGAGACATTAAAATGATACTTTCAGCTTCAGAAGGACAAGTGCCTTGACTTATTCAGCTTTTTAGACTCCACAGACTAGCACAAGGCATTTTTGCTAGTAGATACTATTTGTCCCTTCTAGGTTCTTCAGGTCATTTTCCCCAGATACTGAATTCACTTCTTTGAGTAGCTCACAGGCTTTATTTTATTCAATAAATATTTTATCATTTACCATGTAATAAGGTACTGTGGAGGATACAAAGATTAATAAAAATGTATGTGCCCATTAAGGAGCATCTGGCATAGTTTAAGAGATATTTGTATACAAAACATATGTAAATATCCATAGTACAAAAAAGATGCTAACTGCCATTAAAAACTGTGAAATATTAAGTACTATGAAAATTAAAATGAAAATTTATCATGGCTGAGATTATCTAAAAAAGACTTTAGCAAGGATTTTTGACATGTAGATGATTTAAATACAAAGAAATAAGTAGCAAGATATTTCATGCTGAAAGAAATGAGAGTTGTGGCAAGAGAACAGCACACGTGAAGAGAATTTGTGATTTTATAAGAACAAAGAAAATCATAGATGAGAAATTCCTAGATGACCTCTAAAAAAATGGGTAATTGCTAGTCCATTTATTATCTTTGTTGATCACTTCAATCTTTTCAAATGCCACCAAAATCTATTAGATTTGTTTAAATTGTGTCCTTTTCTTACTGTAACATCTCCCTCCTTTATTGAGAGGTTCTTTTCATCATATAATCCCTACACTAAAACCCTTACTATTCCCTACTAGCCTACACAAAGAATTCTTTTATATCTACTAGAATCCCTAGTCCAAGGAAAGCACTCAAATTATTATTCTTTAGTTTTCCTATATTCATGCCAAGTTTTCCTGATTTATAGTCCTATACTGCATTTTGCTTTTAACACCAAGCCTCTCACCATCCTTAGTACTTTTCCTGCCCCCATTTCTCCTTCCTAACAGTCTACCAAAGTTGAATCAAACATAAGCGTTAGTTCTTTTTTTTAGCATCTCACCTCAGATGAGTAATTATTTAGAAGCTGTTCTGATAATCCCAGAAGATAACGATCCAGTGATTCCTTGAGATTCTGGTGGACAGAAAAGCCAATAATGGATTGGCGCTTTTCTATAGCACATTCTTTCACTTTGGTTAAAAAGTTCATCTTGTCAAAAGTTGTCTGAAGAAACAGTTCTTCTACTTCTGAGAATGAAGGTTCTTCTTTATCTTTTTGGTGTTGTTCACTTCAAGAAAGTAAGAGCTTTAATGTACAAACTACCTAATGCTTCACCTCCATGTATTAGCAATATATTATAAATGAAAATATTAACATAGCATCTACATCATTCAAAGACTGCTTATAAAATTAATATTCTTTTAAGTGCTTCCCTTGGTTGGGCTGATACTCACTTGTATCAAATTTCATTATTCAATAAATTCTACTATAGATAGACAAAAGAAATACAAGTTACAATTTCAAAGGCAAATCCAGAAAGTATTAAACAGAAAACAACACAGGAAATAAACACTGAAAATAATATTGTGTGAAAACAGGTCCCTTTTCCACCTTCAATTTCTCCAAAAATGTAGGATATTTTTCATTTTATACTCTCTTGAGGGAGATTAGGAATCTTCACCCAGTGAATCATTTTCAGTCATAGAAATAAAATGTAAGTCTCTTAAGTGAATCAAGTAAAATTAGAGTTTTAGACTTATTTTTGTTTTCAACTATCATTAGTTTTTAAATCTAACAAATAGTCAAATCTTACTTAATGTATAAAATGGGTCACACCCTTAAAAACTCATTTCACATTTTCCATAACAATTTTTTCCATTGGCACTTTTCATGTTATACTGTACACTATTAAAAAAATAATGACCTTGTACTACAGTAGATTACAATCATTCAATTAAAAGCTTTTCCCTGGCTAACAGTTGTGACTTTTTATTACTTGACCAATTTAGTTGATAATTATTAAGACACAGCTACTACCCGGCTAAAATTATCTTTATAATTAAAGCTAACATATTAAAATAACACAGAACCATATTGGTAATAACATACCATTCTGGCACGTTTTGGAAAAAATTCATTGCAGCTTTACAGTTTTTCATAGTGAGACTCACAAGAATTTTCTCCACAACGAGATGAGGAAAATTGCTATAAAGACGAATAAAAAGATTCACTTAAAACACCAAAAGTCAAAGAATCCTTTAAACTTTAACATCTATGTTTGGCTATAAATTTTAACCTCCAACATTTGGATCCTAAATTAAAATTACTTTCATCTGTACTGAATTTCTTAATATCTGAAAGGAGAATTTAAAGATGACACACTTTCTGTCACTATCATTTCCAATATTACTTAGAAGGAGAATCATGTCTTATTAAGATCATTTCTGAAATACATAAAAGGTTGTGAAAGTAAAGCAAATGTACTAGGATCCACAGATCTGTTTTCCAATCATTCAGTTCCAATTACCGTCTGTGGAAAGGTTAAGTGGGCATGCTGCTCCCTTTTCCTAGTGCATTGAGTCCTATTTTATCTTCCTCTTGTTTCCTCACCCAATTATTATTATAATATTAGGTCATTAAACATATAATATACGATTTCAAATCAAAAGTTTAGTTTATTATATCTCAAACAAAAAGCAGTACAAGCAATCAAAGTGTGTGCCTAAACTATCAACACAATTTTGTCATCTTAATGGTAGCTTGTTTATGCCAGCAGCAAAGAAGACTGTAGAGTGAGTGGCCATGAAATCATGAAAGGGCTTTTCCACAGCTTGTTAAAAATTGAATATTTTTCCTTGCAAGAAGTGGTCCAAACCTTGGAAGAAGTGCTAGTCTGTTGGTGCAAGGTCTGGTCAATACTGTGGATGACAGAGAGGTTCCAAATACAGCTTCTGTAGTTTGAGCAGCACTGTTTTTTGTGAAATGTGGTCTTGCAAGAAGATTGGCCTGTCTCTATTGACCAACCTCAGCTGCTTAATTGCAAGCATCCTCATCATTTCATCGACTGACCAGGTTTCACGAAGCTGTAGTGGATAATACCAGTACTGAACCACCAGACACCATTAGCATTCTCTGATGAATATTCATTCAGTTTTCTTTTCTTTTTTTTTTTTTTTTGAGACAGAGTTTCACTTTATTGCCCAGGCTAGAGTGAGTGCCGTGGCGTCAGCCTAGCTCACAGCAACCTCAAACTCCTGGGCTCAAGCAATCCTGCTGCCTCAGCCTCCCAAGTAGCTGGGACTACAGGCATGTGCCACCATGCCTGGCTAATTTTTTCTATATATATTTTAGTTGGCCAATTAATTTCTTTGTGTTTATAGTAGAGATGGGGTCTCGCTCTTGCTCAGGCTGGTCTCGAACTCCTGAGCTCAAACGATCCACCCACCTCGGCCTCCCAAAGAGCTAGGATTACAGGCTTGAGCCACCGCGCCCGGCCCATTCAGTTTTCAAATGTGTTTCTGCACTTCATCTTTATCCAACCATTATGCCGAACACTTGCAATTGTCAAAAAGAATCCAGAATCCATTTTTCATCACACGTAACAATATGGTAGATATGTTTCGCCTTTATGTCATGACAGAAAAGAAAGACAAGCTTTGAGATGATTTCTCTTCTGACGCTTGTTTATTAATTCATGTGGTACCCATCTTTCCAACTTCTTTACCTTGACCATTGTTTCAAATGGTCCAATATTGCTGAAATAGTAATGTCAAACCTTGCTGCTAATTGGTGCATAAGATGAGATGGATTCGCTTCAGCTTTCAGCTCATTATTATCCACCTTGGTCTCAGGTCACCCACGTGGCTCATTTCCAAGATTAAAATCACCAGAATGTGACTTCTCCAACCATCAACGCACTTGCGTTTTTTATTAGCCACATCCTTTCCAAACACTTTCTTGATATTTCCAGCTGTCTGCACTGTATTGGTTCCACAACAGAACTCACATTAAAAAATAACACAAATTTTGGACTTATCCATGGTTTCACAAAAATTGCTCTAAAAAAAATTGGAAAGATAATCACAAGCCAGAACATGCTTTCAAAACAATAAGAATGTACCTTCACAATAAAAAAAAAACAACAAGAAGTATCAAAGTGAAATGTCAGAGATATCAACTGTCAAACCTAGTACTTAAGAAAATCAGGCATTCCATACTTAATAACAAATATAACATATTTCACCCAGAAGATACTCCCATTATGAATAAGGATCTCGGATCCACCTGAGTCAGATATATGGACCTATTTATACTAGATCACAAAGTAACACATAACTACTCAAAGAATTACATGCATGTGCTTCATGCACACCCCCCATTTTCTCACAGTGAGACAATCTTTTATTTATTTATTTATTTTTTATTTATTTTATTTTATTTTATTTTTTTTTGAGACAGAGTCTCGCTTTGTTGCCCAGGCTAGAGTGAGTGCCGTGGCATCAGCTTAGCTCATAGCAACCTCAAATTCCTGGGCTCAAGCGATCCTCCTGCCTCAGCCTCCCGAGTAGCTGGGACTACAGGCACGCGCCACCATGCCCGGCTAATTTTTTTCTATATATATTAGTTGGCCAATTAATTTCTTTCTATTTATAGTAGAGACGGGGTCTCGCTCTTGCTCAGGCTGGTTTCGAACTCCTGACCTCGAGCAATCCGCCTGCCTCCCAGAGTGCTAGGATTACAGGCGTGAGCCAACACGCCCGGCCTACAACCTTTTATTAAATACATATTTCAGAAATGACCAAGGCACAAAGACACAAAACACTATAAAAACAAAGGGAGTGTTTAATATTTAGGGCTACCTCTGCGAAATCCTGCATTGTCACTATAAAATAAAACCATCTGGTATCAAATAAGTGGAAGGAACCTTATAAAACAAAACAAAAAATCAGCAGAATGCTAATGAACTGAAATTACCTTTGAAGAATTGGAGGTAGTTTTGTACTATCTTCTAAGTCATCCTCTAAATGATAGAATAAGAGCCATTTCATAATCGATTCCTTTAAAGAAAAACTTCTATTTACTTCACATATATTTTGCTCTATTCCCATTTTTACTGTTTCTGGAACTACGCTGATGGTCAGTGCCAAAGTCAAACAGCATACTGCAGGACTATAACAAAACAAAAGACAATTGTTAAAACTAAGCTCTTTGAGGGAGAGAGATCTTGTCTATCTTATTTACCACTGTGCCGCCAATGCTCAGGACAGTGAGAGGCACATACATTTAGTCATCTTTTGTTGACTAAATGAACACAAAAATTGTAAAAAAAGTCTGATGACATTAGAAAAAATTCTTGATTAAAAGCTCTTCTCTTAAAATAACAGCAAGCAGTATATCAAAAAAAATAGGTTTATGAATATTGAACAAATTATAAATTATATATAGAAGAAATTTAACATCAATAATTCTCTAAAGAAATTCTTTTGGGTACAAATATATAGCTAAAGAAGAAAGAAGGCCTGGTGTTCAATAGATCAGTAGGAGGACTATAGTAAACAATCTATTATAGATTTCAAAATACGTAGAAGAATTCAGATGCTTCTAACATAAAGAAAATGTAAATATTTAAGGTGATGGATATCCCAATTACCCTGTGATTATATGAGTGCATGAAATTATCACATGAACTCTGAAAATATGTACATCTATTATATGTCAATAAAAAATTTTTTAATTATAAAAAAGATATTCCTTAAAACTAGCCTTTAATAATCTCTCCCCATTTGAAACAAAATTCACATTTATTTATGCATTTATTAAGTCTTCCTGGCCAAACAACAAAAGCATCTGAAATAGAATTTAACTTTTCTTTAATTGAAGTAACAAACTCTGAAAATATCAGGGATGTATGTGTGTGTGTGTGTGTGTGTGTGTGTGTGTGTGTGTGTGTGTGTGTGTACCTGTAAAATCTGATACAATTCATATTAAACTTACCATGAAGGTCTGCAAGCTGATCCAGTAAATAACTTCCAGAATTCTTTGTCAACCTCAACTAAACTGCCTTGAATTATGGCTCCAAGTAAGCCAAAGTTTTCAGCTTGTATTTGTTCAGAACTTAAACCACGCAAGGTAATAGACCAAATTTTATTCCAGAGTTTCAATAAATCTGACTTCTGTGAGCTTTCTAGGTCCAATTTCTTGCCTTGACACAATGCAACTTCCATAAGGCATCGTAACACATATGGTGTGCGTTCCCCACGTCGCTGTTGAGGTAGAAGCTGGTATAGTATCATCAGTAATGGAGATAGCTCACAGTTAGGTAAACTCACAGGATACTTTGATATTAATTGAGCTGTAATCTGTAGCCTAAAAGAAAAAAAAAGGATAATTTGAAGTTATTCAATCCCATTAATAAACTAAGAAAATAAATATTTATATAGGGTACCCTTTTAATATCCTACTTAAGAGTATCACCATAATCATTTTCCATACTACTCTCAAAATAAACTAGCTTTTAACATTTATTAGGTCCCACGTTCTAAAGTGGCAGGAAGATTGACAATGTTTTGGCTAGCTGGGTAAGTAGCTATATTTCCCTTAAATAAAAATTTGAAAGGATACTAAATTAGCAATATTCTACTTCTGAATTATCTGGCTCATGTTTGTTCTTTAATCACCAAAATTATTCCCCTAAAACAAGAAAACAAAGAAACCCAAAATGTTATTCCTTGACATTAATTCAGATAATTCAATAAATGTTTGCTGTGAATTCTCTAGAATATGTACTACTTATGAATGGGAACATTATGTTATTCATCTCTGTATCCCTAATGCTTGGCACACAGCAGGTGTTCAATAAATAACTCTAAATGGACAAATTAAAGATTCTGAAGTAGGCACCCTCAACTATATAAACATAAGCTTAAGTAATAGGTACCTAAATCAATAAGCTTTTTCCCCATGAGTCATTTGTATTTAAATATTTCATCAACGTGGTAAAAATCAAAACAGCATTGATCACAAGTTTGACTATAAACTCTAAATTTCTAACTGTCCTTAGCCAAGTCGCTTAACCTTTCTGAGTTTCTATTTTTTTAGTAAAGCAAATAGGATGAACTGGGTAAATTCTAAACATCCTTCCCAGACCTAATATTTTGTGCTTCCACAGAATTCCAAACTTTATTTTATTTAAATATTTGTGAATGCTATAAAAGAATAAAGATGATAGAAAAAATAACCTTTTATCATGGTCAAAATTATTCTGTGATTTCTGAAA
>VSMD01093277.1:0-36611 GCA_008750895.1 Mirza zaza
CCCCGCCCCGCCCCGCCCCCGCCCCGCCCCCGCCCCGCCCCACCCCCGCCTGCACAGTTGTAGAATAGGTGGATGTTACATCGGAGCCACTGCACTCCGGGTCCGTTTAGCTTCAGCAGTTTCACCTACCCCACCAGTGCAAAGAAGAGTCCATAAAGTCCCGAGGAGAGGAAGAATTTTAGGAAGTAGGGACAGAAAGAAATCCACAGAATTAAAATAACAATAAAATTGCCATTTACTGAGCACCTAATGAGCCTCCAAAACATATAAGCCCCTCTTAGAGTCCAGAAAAAAGAGAGCTGCCACAGTAGCTTCTATTTGGCCCATTAAATGAGACTCTAAGAGTTAACTAACTTCTAGATAAGGAAACTTGCTTGAAGTGATTCAACTCCAAATATGACTTCAAAGATACACACTTTTCCCCTGTGCCATTATATCTTCCATAAACACCTGTGAGATGAAGACAAGCTTGCACTCAGTTTTTCCCTTAAAGAGAATCCATGCCTGGTCTATTCTGAAAGATCTAGATCATTCAGAGTGGGAAATTTACCAGAGGTTAAGAGAGTAACTCTTATCTTGGATGGTTTTAATTGTTAATCATGTTTGTTTTTTGTGGTTTTACATTATAGAGATACTTTTTCTTTCATTTGAAAGAAAAACCACAGGTCTTAAAGCAAGGCCTTAGAGGCACTTATTAACTTGCTACTTTTTTAGTGGAACATTTGATCTGCAACTTTAATAGCTTTCTGCTTGCAAGAGTCCTTTATGGACAGTAAATAGGTTTTCCCTTGAAGATGACAACCCTGTATAATTTCAGAGGTGGAAGGAAGGTCAGAGGTCACGAGGCCAGCCCCTTCATTTGATGTTGCAGAAGGAGAAACCCAGAAGTGGGAAGGAACGCACCTGGTGACATCCAACTGGCGGGGCAAAAACAGGTGCACCTATTCCTCATGTTCCTCACAGGCCTTTTTCTCTCCAGCAACTGACCCCTTGCATGTGGACCAGTCACAAACCACAAACGTCATTTTGGAGACAGGAGCAAGGTCAAGGTACACTGCAAAACACAACCAGGAAACTGGCTTTTCTAATACAAATATATTTTCTGAGACAATTTTCAAAAATTCTTTTAATTGAAAAGCAAACCATTCCCACCTTCCTAGGAAAGTTTCTAGATCCCTCCGCACCCCACCTGGCCCCGCCCAGTGGGGCTGATTGGACTTATCTATACTTTCCTCAGCATGTCAAACTGGGAATGAGGATGTGTGTCCTGTCAGTACAGGGAGGAGAGAGAGGGACAGACAGGCAGGGAGATCGGGAGAGACAGAGACAGACGCAGAGACAGAGAGAAAACGTGCTGCCCTGGTTAAATTTAGGAGCCATCTAGGCCTTATTACAGGCTAGAGAGGGGCTAGCAGTCATTTGGTTACATGATTACAAATGTCTCTCATACTTGTGCTGACACAATGTCCTGGTAAAGACCCTTGAGCAAAGCTGAATGGACTCAGTGACATCTAGAATTATACTTTTATTACAGATCTCAGAGAGACAGCTTTCAATATTTCACCATGAGTATATTTGCACTACTTCCTAGGGGAAGATATATAGTATTAAGAAAGTTCCTGTTTATTTCTGTTTTATTTTAAAATTATGAATGAGTAAAATTTTGTCAAAATTTTCCTAAATCTATTGAGTTTATTATGGATTGTTTTTCTTTTTAATTTGGTTAATATATAAAATTAAATCAATTGAGTTTTTAAATATTTTACCAATTTCAAGCTCTTGGAAAAAAGAAAATAACATGGTAATAATAAATTTAATATTTTCTATTTTGCTATGTTCAATTTGCTTATATTTTTCTTAAAGAATTTTGGCTTCCTGTTTATGGCAGAGAGTGATATAAAATTTTCTTTTATTATGATGTAAATATTTTTTATGACTTGGTATCAATGTCACGCTGATTTCACAAAAATATTTGGGAAATATTCTCAATTTTAAGTTTGGGAGATTGCTTAATATTCTTCCTTAAATGTTTCCTTCCTTGTATACTTTTTCTTCAATAAGTGGAAGTTACTAGTAATGTCATCCGAGCCCATTATTTTTTATGCAAAGTTTTCAATTAAAAATTAAATTCTATATAGATATAGGACTATCAATTTCTCTTTCTTTTGTATTTCTTTTGGTAGATTTATTAGTCCATAAATTTGGGCTTCTCACCTAAATAAATACATTAGAAATGGATTTCCAAAAAAATTATTCACAATATTCTCCTATTCTATATTTTATTGGGAGTAGTAATATAATAAATTGTATTTGCTTTATTAGTACTTAAAATCTTCTCTATTTTATTAATTATTTTTAAGGATTTATTATTTTTTATGCAGAATGTTAAAGAAATATATCTATATTAATTTGTTTATTTTATTAATTTTTTTATTATTTTTGTCATTGTTTTCCTTACATTGTTTGGATTTAATCTGCTGCATGGTGCTCAACTCATTGATTTTCAACTTTTCTCCATATATAAGCTCAAATTTATCAATAATTTGGCCCAGATTTCTATAGACAGGCAACTGCTTTGTATCAGTTACTAAGTGAGTTTTGAAATATTTTTAACTATGAATTTGGATTTCAGTATTTTATCATTAAAATTCATGGGTTTGTTATTGTTGTTATATGTATTTTGAAGCTAGATTATTATATATATAGAATAAAAAATATTAGATATTGCATTTAAATAGAAACTACCATTACTATCAAATACCTCAACTTATTGCTAGTAATGCATGTCTTCTTCTGGCGTAACTTTTTCCCGCCTTTTATTCTCAACTTTTCTGTGTCTTTGTATTTAACTGTATTTCTTGGAAGTAGCATGTTAGTTAAAATGTTTCAGTGTGACAACTACTGCTTTTTATATGGAGTATTGGGTCATTTATATTAGATATAACAACTGATACATTCAAATTTAAGTCTCCATCTTCCCAAATGGCCCATGAGTCTTTTAGACTCCTATCCTGCCCTTTTTTGGGTAAATTATTTGTGGAATTTATTATTCCATTTCCCCACCAATTACCTTGTTTATTTTTTTATTATTAAAGGTTGTTTTAAGCAGTTTCAGTTTCACAACAAAACTGAGAGGAAGGTACAGAGATATCCCATGTACACGCACAGCCGTCCCCATTATCAACACCCCCGCCAGAGGGTACATTTGCAACAGCTGATGGGCCTACATCAATATGTCATTATTACTCTAATTCCACAGTTTGTATTAGGGTTCACTCTTGACAGTGTATGTTCTGTGAGTTTGGACAAATTTATAATGATGTGTATCATATAGAGTAATGTCCCTTCCCTAAAATCCCTCTGTGCCCCACCTGTTCACCCTTCCCTCCATCTAACTCCTGGCAACCACTGTCATGGAAACTGTTATTGTTTCTATAGTTTTGGTTTTTCCAGAATGTCATATAGATGGAATCGTAAAGTATGTAGCCTTTTCAGATTGGTTTGTTTCTCTCAGTCATATGCATTTAAATTTCTTCCATGTTTTGTCATGGCTTGGTGGCTCATTTCCTTTAACACTAAATGGCATTCTGTTGTCTCGATGTACCACAGTTCATCTTGGTGGATGCCAGGTTTGGGCAGTTATGTCGAAACGTGCTGTAAACATCCACATGTACGGTTCTGTATGGACATAACTTTTCAACTCTTTGGAGCAAATAATGAGTGCAATGTTGGATTATACGGTAAGCGGATGTTTAGTTTTATAAGAAACCACCAGGCTATCTTCCAAGGTGGCAGTACCACTTTTCGTCCACCAGCAACGAGTGAGAGTTCCTCTTGCTGATATCCTCACTGTCAGCATTGGGTGTTAGCGGAGTTCTCAATAGGTGGGTAGTGGTGTTTCGGTATTGTTTTAATTTGCACTTCTCTGAGGACATATGATGTGGAACATTACTTCATACGCTCATTTGCCATCTATATATCTTCCTTAGTATCTATTAAGGTCTTTCATCCATTTTTTTATCATTTGTTTTCTTACTGTTAAGTTTTAAGTGGGTTTTTTTCTTTTTTTGGATAGATTTTGGATAATAGTCATTTATCAGATCTGTCTTTTGCAGTTCCTCCCAGTCTATGGCCTATCTCTTCATTATCTTTTCAGTATTGTTTGTAGAGAAGAATTTTTTAATTTTAATGAAGTCCTGCTTATTGATTCTTTCTTTCAACAATAAGGATTGTGCCTTTGTTGTTGTATCTAAAATATTATCACCAAGTCAAAGGTCACCTAGATTGTCCCCTTTGTTATTGTCTAGTTTTATAGTTTTGCATTTTACATTTAAAATCTGTGATCCATTTTGAGTTAATTTTTGTGAAGGATGTGAAGTCTGTGTCTATATTTATTTTTTTTGCATATGGATATCTAGTTGTTCCAGCAGTATTTGTTGAAAGGATGAACCTTGCTTTATTGCCTTGCCTTAGCTCTTTGATCAAAAGCCAATTGATTATATCTATGTGGGTCTATTTCTGGACTCCCTATATAGTTCCACTGATTTATCTGTCTACTCTTTTACCAATTCCATATTGTTTTGGTTATTGTAGCTTTATACTAAGTCTTAAAGTCTGATAGCATCAGCCCTCCAACTTCCTTCTTTCCCTTCAATATTATATATTGCATTTCTGTTACACATGCCTATTTTTCTCTTTATTTTGTCTCTTGGTATGCCTAGGAATGTTTTCTTGAGTGATAGAAGTTCTGAGTGATAGTTATCTTCCTCCAATAAGGTGATGTGTTTGCTTTTTTCAGGTAGTTACTACACAAAAATATCACTTGAATTTGGTCAGTTATTGAGCTAATCTAAAGATAGGTTCCATTTTGTGAGGATGGATCTACATTTGGTTTTTGCTTATTCCTATGGCGAGGTCCTTCAGGGTCGAAAAACCTGTAACTACAGGTTTCCGGAGACCTAGCCTTCCTGCACACTTAGAATTAAATATTTTGTTTCCCAAGAGCCTGGTGACTTTTTTCTGAGTGTCTCTTCCTCTTAGATACAGCTTTCTAACATCCTTTAAGCTTTATTACCTTTTTATTTAACTAACCATAAATTTCTTGAGGGATAAATTAGCATGGAATATTGGACTCACCTAAATACCTTTCCTTCCTCTCATGGATTTTGGCCCATTCATGCTAGCTACACTGGTAAAACTAAAACATTATTTTGGGCATTTTTAAATCCATTTCTGTGGTAGTTATCAGAGGTAAGGTTGGTCTGATATAAGCTTAAGATTTGGAAGCAGATGTTACAGAATTTTAAACATTATTCTCATTACCAAAGAACTCTGGATAGATGAGAAATAAATATATTTTAAGATCACCTAATTATCTTGTGAGTAACATAATTGTACTGAGTTTGTGAGTATGTTAAAAAGCAGACATTTGGTTAAATGTACATAGTTTAAATGCAGGCCAAAGGACTTTCACTTCTGGAAAGTGGAAAAATCACAAGAATAAACTATTTCCCTCAAGAAGTGAAAAACAAAAGTGAGGTATTCTACAAAATTATAATGTTTTGAATCTCATAGAGAACTGAGGTTTCAAAGTTACCTAAAAAACTAAAATCCAAGTGGTGACAAGCTCTTTTAAGGAAACATGGTACTCAAAATAGTTTGAAACCCTTGGCGCAGCACGATTAAAAAAAAAGAAAGAAAGAAATATCAGCCATAGATGTGGGTAAGAAGAATCAAGCTGTAATTTTAACACATCTTTAAAGGCTGGACATGGACTTTCATGAGAGTTCAGGACCCCTGGATGTCCTGGACATAAAGGTGTCTGCGTGTGTCCAGTGACTCTTTTCACTCAGACTTTCCTGAATGCACATAAGAAAGACAGAGCGGCAGAAAGGCAGAGCAGGACTGAGAGAAAATTCCTCTGCAGTGTAGACCTGCCAGAACCTCACAGTGGGCCCGAAAAACAAAAAGAAATGTCACATTGGTCTGTTTCCTGCACTGTTATAAAAAGGCAGTTGCCTCCCTAATGCTATAGTTTTTGGAGCTCTTAGAACTAGTACACTTGTTTTCTGTCTTGTTTTGTTTCTCAAGTTTCCCTTGATCATAGCTAATACATAGGAATGAGATCACTTTTTGCATATCAACCTTATAACCTGTGACTTTGCCAAATTCATATTAATTCTTAGAAGATATTTTTGTAGATTCTTTGTAATTTTCTATATAGACAGATATATTGTCTGTGAATTGACATACTTTTATTTCTTCTTTCTGATTATGTCAATTCTACCAATAAGACTATTGGAGACATTCTTTATGTCTATTTCTTGGATCTTCATTTGATTTTTTCTTATGGTTTCCATTTTCCTGCTGAAGCAACTTATTTGATCATGTTGTTGGAAGTTTTTATAAAAGCCTTTAATGTATTAATCATAGTTCCCTGTCTGATAGTTTTAACATTCTCTGGTCAGTCCAGTTCTGATTTGTGTTTTGTTTCTAAGCACTGTGCTATTTCTTGTTGTTTCTATGCTTCATGAATTTTTTGTTGCAAGCCAGTCACAATGTAGAGTGCTCAGATAAACACTTGCTCTGCTTTAAAATGAGTGCACACTTCCTTCCGCCGGCTGGGGCTTTGCCATGTGGTTTTAGGTTCATCTATTTAGGAGTTGTTCTGTGCTCACAGTTTGTTGTTGCCATGGTTACCTTTGGTGCAGCAGAGGCTTCAAGTCCCTCTAGGGACAATAAGCATTTTGCATTAAGTAGTCTAGGAAAACTCGCCATAGGGGCTCCCACGGTGTCTGTCCTGGGCTTGGCTTTGGGTCCTCTCTTTGAGCTGCTCCCCACAGAGAATCTGTTTCTTGCTGCTCTCTCAGATACATTCTATCATTGGTTTCACTCGATGCTTGTCATTGTGGTTGTTGAGGTGGAAAAAGGAACCTTCTCTGATGCTCTGATTAAGCCTCAGGCTTACTGTCAGGCATTGTCAACCTGGGTTTCCAGGTCTGGACTTCACAAGACATTGTCTCTTTTTGGGATGTAATAGTGGGCTTAGTACCTACTCCTATCCGTAAGCTAGGGATAGAATTTTTGTTTTTCTCTTCTTCCTCTCTCCCAGTTCCAGTGGGTTTCCAGGATTTCCTCACCCAGTGTTCTCATAAGTTTTTGTTCCCCTTCCTCTTGCAGATTATGGCTTTTCTTCCCTCTTTCGCTACGGGGGAGATGTTCCTGGGTGGAGTTTTTGCAGTGGCTGCTGCCAACCTCTCCTGGCAGCAGCTGGGGGACGCCTGCCCAGGATTCTCCCCAGTCTTTCCTGTGAACCCCTATGGGTGAAAACCCACCTGGAAAACCCTGTAAGAAGGAGCAGCACCACCTGTATCAGTGGTCAGCAGGGGCTGCATACTTCCCTGCTAGCTGACCCTGAACACTGACATTAGCTAAAAAGTTCTAGTTAACCTTCCCGGGGGCTGACTTGTGTTTGGTGATGTCTTCCCTGGGATGCAAACGCGCAGGGCCTACTCTCTCTCTAGAGCTCTCTCTCTAGATTTCAGGTTACTTGTTTGTTCTTGGACATTAGTTTTCTGAGAGGCCCAAGAAATGTGGATAATTTGCAGTTCATCAAATTTTTTGTTTGTTGTAAGGGTGGAAGTGACAAAGATTCTCTCTGTCTAGCCAGACACCCCAGTCAGTCCCTGTTCTCTAATAGGCCTTGACAGTGGCCTAAAAAGACTTGAATAAAAACTAACATAACTTCCAACAGTTTCAGGCAACATCCCAAGGATGACCCTAGCTTTCTTAAAGCACTAAGAGTTTTCTCCCTGCCTGAGAAAACTCAAGGCTTCCCAAAGCATTTATTGTTTGCTCCAGCTGACACCTGAAGACAGAGCCCCGTCTCCCAGCCTCAGTGGAAGGGCAGGCGCCTGACTCCCATAGGCACTAGTCAGCAAACCCAGATGAGTTTCACATGGACCAACCCCCTTCTTGCTTTTTGTAATTTTCTACATCCCTGATGCCCATGGGATCTGCCTGCCCCTCTCTTTATGCCCCTGGTCTCCCTTTAAATACCAACTCGCTTCTGAACAAATCAAAGTGTTCAGTTCATGCTGCTCTTTTCCCCATTGCAACGGCATGTTGCTGATTAAATCTGTCCCTGATGCTTTGACGTCTGGCTATAACTGTAAAGCATACCAGTCTTTCCAATTCTTTATGTCTCTGAGCTGAAACTGAAAGCCTATATTGTGACATGGGTTTATTGATGCTTGAACACAGTGCTTTTCCTGTTTGCTAGTTACTCCTTTATTTCAGTTCAAATATTCTTTACTATCCACTCACAAACAGTAGCAGGCAATGCTCAATAAATTAACTGCATCACCAGGACAGCCCCAAGTCATCAGAGATCTGGTTTCTGAGAGTATCTCACTGACCCACCAGACAATACGCAAATGCAAGTGGGACTAAAGCTTTGAATTAATTTCATCTTATTCTATATTGCCAGTCTTCCTAATAATGCCACATAGTAGAAGCCGAAAGTCATCCCTAAACTTCCTTAATATCATTCATTTTCTAACTAATACAGAAAAGGAATGCTTTATACTTCTTGAATATAAAAGAAAATGACTTTTATTTTATTTCTAAGATCTGTCAAGTTCAGCTTTCCAATCCAATGCAGAGGAGTTATATCTCTCTGCATATTTACTGAAAGCCTAAATCTTAGACTTGTATTTCTCACATCTGAGTGGCTCTCAAAAGAGCAGTGGCTGATGAAGTAAAATGCCACATTCAGTGACTGGCAAATATAAAGCAAAATGCTTTCAGGGAAGTCAACTGAAATGCTTGCATTCCTGACATGATCACTCTGAGGTTGGAAATATAAAGTTAATAAAAGTACAGTGGAGGGTGGTCTGCCACGCACTTTGTTTTATTTTATCTGAGCGGAGCCTGGCCTGTGCAGTTACAATGAAGTACTGTGCTTCTTCCATTATAAATTCCAATTTACATGAGTTTATAACACAGCACTGAGAGTTCAAGGCTCCAATTTCCAAGGCAGCATCAGCCCAGGAGCAAGATTTAAAATGGCTTGTCTTTGTTATAGAATTCAAAGGAGGGAAAAAATGAAATAGAAGTGTTCTTAACTGCATCCTTTTTCTCTGATAAAATATATACCTATAACTAAAAATATGTGCCGGCATATTGAATGCGGCGTTGCAAGCCGTTTCTGTGTATTGTGTGCTGCAGGGCCCTTGAATATGATGCTAAAATAATAGCTTGTATAATAATAAAACTCAGAATAGCCTGAAACACTGTCAATAGAAAAAAAAATCTTACTTTCCTCTAAATCTAATAGCATAATAGCTCATGAAAAAAATAAGATAAGGTGACATAAATAATGTAATTTTAGTTTCTTAAAAATCTATGTATAGCCATTAAAGATAAGTGATATAAACACATTATTAGAGTAAAACACCAAGCTTGCATAAAAGAAGTTTAATTCTAAAAGCAATTCTATTCTTCCAGGAACTGAACTACAGCTCTCTAAATTAGTGGTTCCCTGCATGCAATTGGGATTAAACTCTGTTGAAGGGCTCAGGGAACCAGACTCTGGACATTTTGATAATTAGACAATACAGTGATCAAATCTGCAGAGACAAATAAAATCAACCAACTCTATTTCTTATGTGGGTTTCAAATTTCTTTAAAGGCAAGGATAAAAATATTAACTGATATGAGTTCATAATTACTCATTTAGGAATGGACTTGGTTTTTGCAGTCATTTAAAATATTAAAATTTTCTCTTGTTTATTAATCTCATGTATGAGACACCAACACTGCAGGTCTGTTTGTCATCTTTGTGTCTGCCTTTCAAAGATATATGTTGAATAAAAGTCCAAACAAGCCAACATCTTTCAGCTGTCATGCACTAATTTATCTAGAAGCATATACTTGCTTTCCTTTTTACCATCTCTTAGTTATTTCTCAGATACCTGGAATATGTTCTAGAAGAATCATGCTGATAACTTTTAGCCATGAATGAAATACAAGCATACCGAGAGTGGAGGCAAGATGATGGACGAGAAACACCTCCAGCCAGAATGTCTCTGCAAGAAGGAAAGATTTTATATGAAAGTGAAGAAAAAAACAGGCAGACAAACATAGATCAGATGAGGGTTGGAGGAAGGGTGCCTGAACCTACAGGAGACTCCACAGAAAGACGTTGCAGAGCAGAACTGGAAGGAGAAAGGCATCAGCAGGGCCTGAGCCCCGAGAAGCTTGGAGACCAGCGACAAAGGTAGGTGGAACGGTTAAATTTTCTCACCCTTGCATCTCAGACTGCTGGTGGGCTCCCAAGCTGCTAGAGAGACCTGTCGACACCAGCGCAGAGACTCGCTCTGCCAGTGTGCAGAGAGCTTCTTGCAGTCTGGGCACGGGGCTCCCAGCTCCCTAGGACACATCCCACCTCACATACCCAAGCCCATCAGCAGTCGCCATATTGCTTCACTTTCTCCTTCTCCTCCCCTCCCCTCGCCTGCTGAGAGAGACAATTTAGCCACCACCCTAAGGCGTCCACAGGGAATAGGACCTTTCCTTTTTGGGCCCTGCAGCGGACTGAGAGGCACTTGGACTGTGAGATCCCTACCCACCAGCCCTCCCTGGTGACTCCAGCAGAGTGGAGCAAACCCCTAGGCAGAGAAACATTGATCCAGCTCGGGCACCCCATGGGTGACTTGGGACCAGCACTCTTCTACCTGACAGGGTTAGGAATTGATCTCCAGGGTCCCAGGGACAGGCCTGCAGGCCATATCCTGAATATCCAGGTCTTGATCACATTGCAGGGGGGCACAGAAGGGATATTTGTGAACTAGTCTACTGAAATGTGTGCGCCTTCAGGGCAGATCAGAGTGGGTTCCAGCTGCAACATGCTGGAGGGCCAACCCTCCTCCCATGGGAGGGTTTTACTCCCAGCTCAGGCCGTGTTCCTGGGCAGGGAACCTCCTGGCTCACATCACAGTCAGAGTGAACTCCCCTGGCTTGAGATCTCACGGAATAGGGGAAGTTAGAAAGGAGCAAGGCCTGCTCCAGACAGCCCCACCTCCACACACATACTTTCTGGGTGAGTGTGGTCATTTTCTATTATTTGCATTTCTATTATTTCCATTCTACAGATTGTCTATTCTGTTGATTATTTCTTTCGCTGTGCAGAAGATTTTAGTTTAGTTAAATTTTATTTGTCTATTTTTGGTTTCTGTTGCTTGTGCTTTTGAGATCTTTGTCATAAATCCTTTGCCTAGGCCAAAGTCCAGGGCTTGCATTTAAGTTTTTAATCTATTTTGAGCTAATTTTGAATATGGTGAGAGATATGGGTCCAGTTTAATTCTTCTACATATGGATACCCAATTTTTACAGAATCATTTATTTCATAGGGTGTGCTTTCCCTAGGCTATGTTTTTGTCTACTTTGTCAAAGATCAGTTTGTTGTATGTATGTTGCTTTATTTGTGGGTTCTCTATTCTGTTCCATTGATCTATGTGTCTATTTCTATACCAGTATAATGCTATTTCAGTTATTATAGCCATGTGGTATACTATGAAGTCAAGTAGTGTGATACCGCCAGCCTTATTCTTTTTGTATAGCAATGCTTTGGCTATTTGAGCTGTTTTGGTTCCATGTGAATTTCGGGGTTTTATATTTCCTAATTGCATGAAAAAATGACACTGGTATTTTAATATAAATTGTATTGCATCTATACATTTCTTTGGGCAGTATTGTCATTATAACAATATTGATTCTTCCGTCCATGAGTGTGGAAGTTTTCCCATTTGTTTGTGTCATCTAAAATTTATCTCATCAGTTTGTTATACTTTTCTTTTAGAGCTCTTTCACCTCCTTAGTTAAATGTATTCCTACTTTTTTTTGTTTTTGTAGATGTTGAAAACGGGATTGGGTTCTTGATTTTGTTCTCAGCTTGGTCATAATTCATATGTAGAAATGCTACTGATTTTTATACATTGTTTTTGTATCCTGAGACTTTATTTTTTAATTTTTTTAAATTTCAACATATGGGAGTATAAATGTTTAGGTTACATATATTGCCTTTGCCCCATCCAAGTCAGAGCTTCAAGCATGCCCATCCCCCTAAAGGTGCATAAACAATACCGATTAGTTGTAAATATACCCATCCCCTCCTCCCTCCTCCCACTTGCCTGACACCCAATTAATGTTACTACTATATGTGCACATAAGTATTGATCAGTTAATACCAATTTGATGGTGAGTAGTACATGGAATGCTTGTTTTTCTATTCTTGTGATACTTCACTTAGTAGAATGGGCTCTAGCTGTATCCAGGATAATACAAGGGGTTCAAGATCACCATTGTTTTTTGTGGCTGAGTACTCTACGGTATACATATACCACATTTTATTAATCCACTCATGTATTGATGGGCACTTGAGTTGTTTCCACATCTTTGCAATTGTGAATTGGGCTGCTATCAATATTCTAGTGCAGATGCCTTATAGAATGTCTTTTTCTCTTTTGGGTAGATGCCTAGTAATGGGATTGCTGAATCAAATGAAAGTTCTACTTTTAGCTATTTGAGATATCTCCATATTATTTTCAACAGAGGTTGTATTAGTTTTCAGTCCCACCATCAGTGTATGAGTGTCCCTATCTCTCCACATCCATACCAACATTTATTGTTTTGGGACTTTTTGGTGAAAGCCATTCTCTCTGGAGTTAAGTGATATCACATTGTGGTTTTGATTTGCATTTCCCTGATGATTAGAAACGTTGAGCATTTTGTCATATGTTTGTTGGCCATTAGTCTGTCTTCTTTTGGAAAGTCTCTGTTCATGTTCTTTGCCCACTTTTTGATAGGGTTGTTAGATTTTTTTCTTGATTATTTTCCTAAGTTCTATATAGATTCTTGTTACCAGCCCTCTATTGGCTGTGTACCATGTGAATATATTCTCCCATTCTGTAGGTTGTCTGTTTGTTCTCATGATAGTTTCCTTGGCTGTGTAAAAGCTTTTTAATTTGATCAGGTTCCATTTATTTATTTTTGTTGTTGCTGTGATTGCCTTTGGGGTCTTCTTCGTAAATTCTTTCCCTAGGCCAATGTCTATAGGTGTTCTTCCAACATTTTCTTCTAGAATTATTACAGTTTCATGCTTTAGGTTTAAGTCTGTTATCCACCATGAGTTGACTTTTGTGAGAGGTGAGAGGTATGGATCCTGTTTCAGTCTTTTACATGTGGCTATCCAATTTTCCCAGCACCATTTATGAATAAGGATTCTTTTTGCCAGTGTATTTATCCTGAGACTTCGATAAATTCATTTATCAAATCTAGGAGCCTTTTGGAGGAGTCCTTAGAGCCTTCTAGGTATAAGATTATATAGTCAGCAAACAGAAGTAATTTGATTTTCTTGTTTCCAATGTAGATTCCTTTTTCTTTCTTTCTCTTGCCTGTTTGCTCTGGCTAGAACTTCCAGTACTATGTGGAAAAGACATGGTGAATGTGGGCATACTTGTCTTGTTCCAGGACTGAGAGGAAGTGAGGGAAATATAATTCTGGCTGTGGGTTTGCCATATATATTTTATATTATTTTGAGGTGTATCCCTTCTATGCCTGGTTTTTTGATGTTTTTTATCAGCGAGGGATACAGAATTTTCTCAGAAGCTTTTTCTGTCTCTATTGAGATGATCATATCATTTTTGTTTATAATTGTTTATTTGGTGAAACACATTTATTGATTTTGCTATGTTGAAACATCCTTGTATCCATGGAATAACACTTGATCATGGTATATTATCTTTTTTGTTGTGCTATTGGATTTTGTGTGGTTATTTATTAATTAATTAATTTTTTTACAGAGATCCTGTTCTTACATGGCTTGCTTATCTTTTGTTATGGATTTTTACATCTATATTCTTAAGGGATATTGGTCTATAGTTTTCTTTTTTTATTCTGTTCTTGCCTGGCTTAGGGTGATACTGGCTTTGTAGGTGCTACTGGCTTTGTGCTAGGGTAATACTGGCTTTGTTCCTCAATTTTTTGAAACAGTTTTAGTAGGATTGATATCAGATCCTCTTTGTACATCCCATAGTATTTGGCTTTGAATCTTTCTATTCCTGGGCATTTTTTTTGGGGGGGGGAGATATTTTATTATTGGTTCAATCTCATTACTCTTCATTGGTCTGTTCAGGGTTTCTATTTCTTCCTGGTTCAGTATTGGGAGGTTTTATGTTTCCAGGAATTTATTCATTTCCTCTAGGTTTTCTAGTTTGTGGGTATAAAGATGTTCATAGTAGTCTTGGACAATCTTTTGTATTTCTATGGTATCAGTTGTAATGTCTCCTTTTCATTTCTGATTATGCTTATTTTAATGTTTTCTTTTCTTGGTTAATCTAGCTAAAGGTCTATCAATTTGTTTATCTTTTCAAAGAACCAACTTTTCGTTTTGTTAATCTTTTGGATTTTTTTTTTTTTGGCCTACATTTTGTTTGGTTCTGTTATAATTTTTGTTATTGATATTCTTCAGCTAGCTTTTGAAGTTTTTTTTTATTCCTAGAATTGCCACGTTAGGTTTTTAACTTGTGATCACTCTATTTTTTTGATATAGGCATTTAACACTATAAACTTCTCTTTTAACACTATATTTGCTGTATCCTAGAGGTTTTGGTATGTTGTGTCCCTAGTTTCATTTTTTTCAAAATATTTTTAAAATTTCTATCTTGCTTTTGTCATTGACTCAAAGATCATTCAGGAGCAGGTTGTTTAATTTCCATGTATTTGTATAGTTTTGAGAGTTTGTCTTGGAATTAATTTTTACTTTTATTTCACTATCTGAGAAGATACTTGATATGATTTTATTTTTTTAAATTTATTGAGACTTGTTTTGTGGCATAACATAATGTTTATTTTGGACAATGTTCCATGCACTTATGTGACCAATATATATTCTGCAGTTGTTGAGTAAACTGTATGTATGTGTCTGTTAGGTGAATTTGCTCTAGAATTCAATTTAAGTTGTGTTTCTTTGTTGATTTTCTGCCTCTATGACCTATCTAGTGCTGTTAGTGGGTTGTTGAAGTCTCCCAGAATCATTGTATTATTGTCTATCTCTTTTCTCAGGTCTAGTATTATCAATATTTGTTTTATGAATCTGGGTGCTCTGGTGTTGGATGGATATATATTATATTTAGGATTCTTATATCTTCTTGTTGAATTGTTCCCTCTATCATTATATAATGACCTTCTTTGTCTTTTTTTTTTTTTTTACTGTTTTTGATTTAAAGTCTGTTTTATTTGATATTGGTATTGCTACTTCTGCTCCTTTTAGTCTTAATTTGTGTAGAATATTTTTTCCAACTCTTTACCTTGAGTCTGTAAGAATCTTTAACAGTTAGTTGAGCTTTTTAGGCATTGTTTTTTTTTATTCATTCCACCAATTTATATGTTTGAAGTGGAGCATTTAGTCTGTTTATGTTCAAAGTTAATATTAATATGTGAGGTTCTGTTCCTGTCATAATGTCAATTGCTAGTTGCTTTTTAGTCTCAATTGTGTAATTGTTTTATAACACCTATGAGTTTTATGCTTTCAGGTGTTTTTATGAAGGCAAGTATCTACTGTTGTTTCCTCAAAAATAAGACAAGGTCTTATATTTATTTTTCCTCAAGAAGACACCCTAGGGCTTATTTTCAGGGGATGTGTTATTTTTTTAAGTATAGTACAACAATCTATATTTATCCAAATATAGTTAAGTCATCTTCTTCTGGAACATCATCATAATCCTCCAAACCCCGAATTCCATCCTGAATTTCTTGCGACTCTGTTTCCTTTAGAACCATAGGCCCCCATCTCTCATGTCAAGCAATAGAGCTCTCATGGGGCAGATGAGAAGGGCTGCTCATCTTCTTTACCGCTCTCGAGACGAAATGCTGGGGTTGTGCAGATATGCTGTGTAGCCACACCCATCACTAGGTCTTATTTTCGGGGTAGGGCTTACATTGCACAAATGCTTAGAAATCTTGCTAGGGCTTATTTTATGGGTAGGTCTTATTTTCGGGGAAACATAGTACCTTTGTTTCCAAGTTTATAATTTCCTTGTACATTTTTTGTAGGCTATTTCTAGTGGTGACTAATTCCCTTGGCATTTGCTTTTCTGGGAAAGACTTAATTTCTGTTTCATTGATGAAGCTTAATTTAGAAGGATACACAATTTATAGCTGACAGGTTTTTTTGACCTTAAGAAGATTAAAAATAGGACCCTAATCACTCCTGTCTTATAAGATTTCTGCTGAGAAGTCTGTTGTTACTCTGATGGGATTTACTTTATAGGTGATTACAAATTTTTCTCTTGCTGAAATTAGGATTTTTTTTTTCTTCACATTGACTTTAGATAGTCTGTTGATTATATGTCTTGGTAAATTTTGTTTTTCAATGTATGTCCCTGGTCTTCTCTGAGCTGCTGGTTATCTGGATGTCCAAATCTCTAGCAAGAGTAGGGAAGTTTTCCTCAATCATTTCTTCAAATAGGTTTTCCAAATATTTTGCTTTTTCTTCTTCCTCAGGAATATATAACTCCTAGGTTTGGTCATTTTACATAATCCCATACTTCTCAAAGGTTCTATTCATTTAAAAATTTTTTTAGAATGTTTGTCAATTGAGTTACTTAGAAAAACCTGTCTTCCAGCTCTGGAATTCTTTCTTCTAATTGGTCTAGTTTATTGTTAAAGCTTTCAACTGTATTTTGTAATCCTGTCAATGGATCTTACATTTCCATTAATTCTGTTTGTTTGGCTTTTTACATTTCTACCTTTATATTTAAATATCTTTAGCAAATTTTTCATTCATATTCTGATTTTTTTTCTTTCTTTGTGTTGATTTTGCACTTTCTCTTGGATCTCACTGAGTTTGTTTAAAATCTATATTTTGAATTCTTTATCAGGTGTTTCCAAAATTTCATCTTGGACAGGATCCATTGCTGGAGAGCCAGTGTGATCCTTTGGAGGTGATGCAACAGCATGTTTTTCATACTTCCAGAATTGTTTCTCTGGTTCTTTCTCATCTGGATAAATTATTCTTCTTATATTTGAATTTACACTCTATTGGATGGGTTTTCTTTTTTTCTGTTGAAGATATGACTATTTTGTATATTGTGTAGGCTTCTTTGGTTTTGGTTCTGGGTTCTTTCAGTGGCAAAGAATCTATATGAGTTCTTTGATTAAAGATAGCCTTTGGGTGGTGGATTTTTAAATGCTGGTTTTGGAAGCTATGTGCTGGGCATGTGATCAGGCTCACTGCCTCCTGTGGGGTAGGGATGACTGAGGCCTCAAGAAACTCATCTTGTCCCTAACACTGAGCACTTCTGTCAGCTGATTTTTTTACTGAGTTCTGCTGTTCAACCTACAGGCCAACTGGTGGTGTTTCTGGGTGAGAGCCAGCTGTGGTAGACACACACGGGTCCATGCCTGATCTTGGTTTACTGGGGAAGCTTCTGTTGCTTCACGCGGCGGGCTGGTGTGCGGAATGGCAGGGGCATGAACTCTCTGCTCAGCCCCTGAGGGGGAACAAAGCTGCCCAAGCTGAACTGCCAAGTCCACCTTGGATACCCAGATGGAGAGCACCGATAGCAGTCTTGGTGGGAGTGATGGGAGAAGCTCCTGCTGACATGTGTCAAGGTCTCCCAAGAGGGTCACTGACCTAGCTCCATGGCTGGGTAGGCAGGAACATGATCCACCTCCCCGTCACACCCATGACCCAGCTCTCAGGGCACTCCGATTCAACAGGTACCACTGTATATCCCCAGGTCGCAATTTAGCCAAGTGTCATAAAACATGCCTGCCTCGTGTCTCACACCAAAATATCTGGTGTTGAAGCTCTTCCCCCAGCTCCAATCACACAGTTTTGAGGCTCTCTTGCTCTTTGCTGAACAAATGTTGCTGCTTCATGTAGTAGGGAGGGAACATGTTTTGTGCAAGCCCAGGCCAGTGGGCACACAGCCGGTGAGGCCACAGCCGCACTTAAAAGCCCCAGAATGGCCATCCTCCAGCATGCTTCTGCCAATCTCCAAGGGAGCAGCCACTCCCATGTCTCCACTGGAAGTGGTAGAGTCACTCTCTGCCCCCAATCGGGGAGCTCTCGTGCACAAGCAAGTGTGCTCTGATCCTCTTTGTCCCAAGGGGTGCCTCCTTGCTGTGCTGCATTCTCCCTTCCCTTAGAGCAGCATTCCTCAAGGGCCCGCTCCCCCCACTGACCAAGGGAACAGACTGGGGCACCCAGCAATGTCACACACAGACTAGCTCCAGGCCTCAAAGCCATCTCTGTCTGCAAATCTGTAGCCTGGGAGAGACCATGATGTCAGCAAATCTCTCTCCACTCCCATCTTGCAGGGGAGAGACCTCAGTCTCAGTGCCTATGGCTAAAATGCAGTTCTGGCTGTGGGGGCCTTTCCCTTCTCTAGATCAGGTGTTGGAATCTCTAGCTCAAGACATAAATGCCCAGGCAGCCATCTGGTCAACACTGACCAGCTTGGTATAAGCCCAGACTGAGAATGGCATCCTCCTGGTCCTGGGTCTGGGAAAATGCCTGAAGGTTTCCCCAGTGCCTATAACTCTCCCAGTCTCCCAGACTCCCCTCAAGTTAGCTTTGGAGCTTGGGAGAAGCAAGGCGGTCTCCCTTGGTCTGGGTTGCAGAGTTCCCCAGTGGAAGGCTGAATCGCAGGGCATGCTCTCTGCTCCTCTCACACAGACGGGCACCACTTACTTTTCTCCGCCGAAAGCCACCATGAGGGCTGCTTGCTCATCTTCTGTTCCCTGGTATCTGAAATGCCCTTTACTTTTTTGGTGAGTTCCTGTATTTCTTCTTGAATAAAAGCTCCCAGTGTTAATCTATACACTATTTTGCTGTTTCCAAGTGGCTAAGGCTACCTAACAAAGGCCCTAATCCACCATCTTGGGGGAGGAGAAGGAAGCCATCGCTATAACATAAAAGTGCCAGGTGAAGCAGAAAGTGCTGATTTAGAAGCTGTAAGAAATTATCCAGAAGACTTAGCTAAGATCATTGATTAAGATGGCTTCACTAAAGAACAGATTTTCTACGTATATAAAACAGCCTTATATTGATAGAATATACATACCATCTAGTACTTTCATAGCTAGAGAGGAGAATTCAATGCCTGGATTACAAGCTTTAGAGGATAGGCTGACTCTCTTGTTAGGGCTAATGCAGCTGGTGCTTTAAGTTGAATGCTCATTTACTGTTCTGAAAATGCCTAGGGTCCTTCAGAATTAGGCTAAATCTACCCTGCCTGTGCTCTATAAATAGAATAACAAAGCCTGAATGGCAGCTCATCTGTTTAAAGTGTGGTTTACTGAATATTTTAAGCCCACTGTTAAGACCTACTGCTCAGAAAAATAGATTCCTTTCAAAATATTGCTGCACATTGACAATGCACTTGGTCACCCTGTGAGGTTTCATAGAGATTTACTAGAAGATTCATGTTGTTTTCATGCCTACTAATACAACATCTGTTCTGCAGCCCAAGGATCAAGGAGTTATTTCAACTTTCAAGTTTTATTAATTAAGAAATACACTTTGTAAGGCTATAGCTGCCACAGATAGTGATTTCTCTTATGAATCCAGGAAAATTAAATTGAACTTCTTCTGGAAAGGATTCGCCACTTTAGATGCCATTAAGAGTATTTGTGATTCATAGGAGGAGGTCAAAATAGCAACATTAGCAGGAATTTGGCTAAGTTGATTCCAAGATGAATTTGAGAAGTTTAAGACTTTAGTGGAGAAGATAACTGCAGAAAACATAGCAATTAGAAGTAGAGCCTTAAAATGTGACTGAATTGCTACAATCTCATGATAAAACTTAAACAAATGAGAAGTTGCTTCTTATGGATGAGCAAAGAAAGAAGTTTCTTGATATGGAATCTTCTTCCAGTGAAGATCATGTGAACATTGTTGAAATGATAACAGAGAACTTAGAATATTGTCAAAACTTAGTCAATAAGGTAGCAGCAGGCTTGAGAGGATTGACTTCATTTTTGAAAGAATTTCTACTACGAGTAAAATGCTATCAAACAGCATCATGTGCTACAGAGATACTTTTTATGAAAGGAAGAGTCCATCCATGCCACGATCTTCATTGTTTTCCTATTTCAAGAAATTGTCCCAGCCAACCAATCCTTTGCAACCTGATCCATCAGCAGCCGCCAGCACCAAGGCCAGACTCTCCACCAGCAGAAGGGGTACACTCAATCAAATGGCCAATTAGCATTTTTTAGCAACAAGGACATTTTAAAATAAGGTGTGTACTTTTTAGACATAATGCTATTGCACAGTTGATAGACTACAGGACAGTATAAACATAAATTTTATATGCACTGGGAAACCCAAAAAATTGTGTGATTCATTTTATTGCAATATTCCCTTTACTGCAGTGGTCTGGAACCAAACCTGCAATATTGCCAAGGTATGCCTGTACATAATTTTTCATCCGAGCAAAAATCAGTTGTTTCATTTTGTAATTCAGAAGCAGTTACTGTACATGGATTAATTTTGTTTAGCATAGCTAGGAAAATAAAATTCTGAAAAACAAAAATCTGTTACTAAGGTAATATTTTCATAACAAATATATAGGATTTGCTTATTAGAAAATAAAGTAATGAGAGAATTATAGATGTGCATCTATTCAAGGACATGGAGAGCAAGTTTAGCAGTGCTGTTTATTCATACTTTGGCTACTCATTACATATATATATATGTATATATATATCCTCTAATTCTGCATATTTAGGTAGCTGGATCATCATCAGTAGTACTCAAATTTAATTTTGAATTATAGCTGTTAACCTAACAGCAGACTATATCTTTTTTCAAATTTTGAAAAGACTATTTTATTATTTGGGATTATTTTCTATTTCTAATATTAATATCCATAGTGTTTTTAAAATCAGGTAACAATATTACTTCCCAGAGAGTAATCTACAATATTTTTAAATGGTCTGGAAAATGGACAGAACATTGCTTTTCCCTCCAGCAAGGCACTGAGGGGACCAAATCCTAACGGGTGTTTGTAAAACGCTTTGGCTATAGTCGCGGGTGACAACTGCGCTTCTTGGCCGCAGCCTCTGAGAAACTAGCGTGAGCGAGCCACGGAGAGTCGAAGCCCCGGGGCATCATTTCAAGGCCTAAACCCGCCGTTTCTAACCGTTTCTAAATGAGCGGGCTTCCACCTGCATCGGAGCGCCAGCGCCCTGGGGCGGTTCACACACCTGTGCCTCACGGCCAGGAGGAGGCTTTCTTCCACTTGGCTGAATGGCCTCCCCGCTCTTTCCTCGGGAGCTGGGAGGAGGCAAATAAGGTCCTGGAGGCTCACCTTCCCCGCCGGCGCGGTGGGTCGGCAGACCGCTGGCCCAGCAGGTTTGAGGTAATCCAAAGGGACCGGCAGGTGCCAGCGACCGGGCTGCAGAACGCCTCGCGCTCCCAGCAAGGTCTCCGCAGCCTCCGCCCCTTTCCAACCAGGCCCCTTCCTGCCTCGGGCTGCTCCAGAGTTACCAGTCCCCGAGGCGACCCTGCCCCTCCCTGCAACTGTGCTCGCCCCAGTGGGGTGGGGCCTGCTCGGACGTCGGCCACCTACACGCGGACCGGCCGCGCCGTCTGCAGGTGTGCGGCGTGGGGTGTCGGAGGACACTGGACATTCCTTTACGTCTCCACCAGTTTCTGCTCCCTTAATTTTGTCTGCTCCGCACGATGTGTGTTCCTGTCCCATTGGCATGACGAGGAACTCAGCTAATAAACTTAACTTCCATATGTGTGTGTGCAGAAAATGCCGAAACTCATTTTAATGTGCAATTAATAATTCTTTTTTGATATTTCACATTATTTTCTAAGGAACAGAACTTGAGCAAGCAAATAGGTGATTTTGTTTATATACACCTAAGCCCAAGGTATTTAGCTAGGTGATTAACGAAGAAGGACTTCTTACTCACTGTGATCTTGTACCCGAGACAATGACCCTCTTCTAAGAAAACTCACTATGTGCTTAAGAACAATGACATCACTCTTTTGAATCTTAGGGGATTTGTTGGTTGAAAGATGAGATTAATGATTCCTATTTGATGTTTTGCTGCCTTTGGAAAAAACGATGAATAAATAAATAGATAAATAAGCAAATAAAATCTGTCTTTTATATGAGCCAATATATGCCTGGCATAGAGTAATGCCTTCATGAATGTTAGATCTATTCACGTTTATTTTGTGACTTTGTAATATTTAATATTTGTTAACCAAGAAATCTCTGGTAATTTGAGCTTAAAGATGGTTTAAATGATTCCAGTCCTTAATGAACATATTTGTTTATTGATATTTTTATCTATCTATAGTTATGCTTCACCCACTGGCATCAAAGGCACAGAGTAATTCTGAGATTTGGCAAGTTTTTATATAATTTAAATCTTTAACATATTGTTTTAAAAAAGTGAGACCCTCCATTTGGAATTTAGTCTCATTTATCACTGATGACAAAACATATTCCTTTGGAACACAACGGTAATTCACATCCATTAATCTTAGCAGATTTAGAAGCCTCAGTCCTGGCATAGCTTATGTTTCCATTTAGCTAGGGATGGCATTATAACACTGTTTAAAGGCCTCATTTTTAATCAACTCTGCCAGACTACTCAAGTGCTCTTAAGACTTTATTCTCTCAAAGTCAAAATGCACACAGTCTTCTAAGGATTTAATAATACCAACTATCAAAAGAACCACCTTCTTGATTTAGACAAATGGTCCACCTGACCCAACTTTCAGTCTCTCAGAATTTTACTACCTATTTAACATCACCACTTAGAATTCTCCATAGGGTCTCAATTTGCTTCTCCTTGGTAACGTTGGAGAGGATCTGCTTCGTGATGATGTGGAAAGGCTCTTCCTCCACTCCATCTCCAGGGTCTGACGGGGGGTGTTATCTGGAAGGAGATTATAGGTTGTTTGGTTCTTGTGGAAAGCTCACTGAAAAGCTCTTGACCAGTCTCAGCAATCTGAGACTTGGGATCAGTGAGCAGCTCAGTGGTTTCACTCACCTGCCCCTTTACTCTCATCATGGTCTTTAGGGTCAGGTGAGTCATTGTCCCCACTTGCTGAGCTGCCTCCTGGAAGTCAGCACATAGGTGAGTTGTCCAGGGATCTACGAAGTGGGGAAGTGATGGGTGGATCTCCCGTGGCAACCGTGTTGGATCATTTTTTATTTGGAACAAAAAAAAACATGAAGGGAGTACATAACGGAAGGTAGTATCTTACTAGTTTTGTTTATTTATTTATTTATTCACTTTTCATTTTAATCGCTCTTGTTTTTTGAAGTAAACTTTCCTCAGGCAAAGGAGATTGTACCTCTGATTTCTCAGAGATCCTGTTCCTATTGTAAGGATCCTAATCTTTCTCTATTAATATCCTAAATTTCACAAAAAAAAAGAAAGAAAGAAAAACACCTTGCAAGAATGTGTCTTCAACTGTTGTTGTATATGCCCAATTCTGTTAAATCAGTTGCTGAGTTTAATAAAGTTCTCTATATAGGTTTAAAAAAAAAAGAATTTTACTGTGGATGTTTTTGTACATGATGGTTTTTCAAAGCATTGATTTTAAATGCTGAAGATGAACACAAAGGGAGTTATGGCCATTTCTGTGCAGATTTCTGTGTCAGAAAACACTCTATAGAATATTAACTTTTTGCAACTACTTGGGTAACTGCAAAACAGTTATTTAAAACTTTGAAGCCTCAACTTCCTTATTTATAAAGCAAGATCAATAATGCTTTACCTGAGGGTGAATGTGCGACTAACATTGGGTCAGGTAGGTAAGGAATTTAACATACTTTGTGGAAAATATATGGTCACCTTATTTATGAACTGCCTTTGTAAACACAATTCAGAATTTTCAGGCATCAAAAGGTAGAGAAACACTGAATAATACAGCTTAGAAACGCTGACATGCAGAGAACATGCAACTTTTAGGAACAATTTTATCTTTATCAATTATTTAAATATTAAGTCACATTTCTCTTAATTATTTTATGCAAGTAAGTTAAGTTGAAAAATTGAAACACTAATATTGAGACAAGAATTGTAGCTTTTATACAATTAGTGTGTCTTTTCAAATATGAAAAGCATTTCACAAGGTACATGCAGAAAGCATTTAGAATGAATTGCTCTAGCTTGCCATCAATGATGAAATATAAGGTAAAAAATCAAAAACAATTCCAGAAATGTGTCATCAAAATTGTGTCCAGAGCAACCTGACTTTATGATAGTTGTCCCAACGTAACCGTGAATCATGCTTCCTTTCTCTCTTCAAATCTAGACAATGAATTACATATTTATATATTACTGGTTTGGTGTATCCTATCGGTCAGTGTGTAATGCTAAAGGGCCAAATGTGCACATGTTGAAATGTGTGAAAGTGACTAAATTTAGTGTGGATAATTTATTTATATATATATATATTTTTAGATGAATACTCTATTTTTAATATTTATTTACATCTTTTGGTTATCATTTCACATTTTCTTCTCTGATTCCATAGGTAATGGATTCCTGTGAACACATAAAGAAGATGGTATATGAATGAATTTATACCTTTCCTGAAAGTGGGGCCATTCAAAAGTTTAGGTTAATTAAATGCAAAGGTATTGAACCACCATCATTTTGTTTGGACAAAATAAAATAATTCATTCTTATCTCTTTAGGACATTCAAGGATTTCTTTGCTTTTCTATTATTTTTACTGTCATGGAAGACAATTTGTATCGCATGTCAAACGTGTGACTAGGGAAATGTGCTAGGAGATGGCAAGTCCGCTGGTGTGTGAAGAAATATATTATCTCTTTAGTGGAGAGTATGCTGTTCTTTTTACTTCTTCTCTCTGCTACAGTACTTTTATTTTACACTACTTTTCATCTTCCTACACTGCTACATCAGTAGGATAATTCCATTTTTCCAGCATAGTTAACCAAGATAGTGAAGACTTAGTATTTGAAGGCCAAAGACTCAACTGAAAATTAAAAGTAGCCTTTTATGGAAGTGATCTGTCATGCATATAATATCCTTCATCACTTGAGTGAATCCAAGTCATCACTTCAGATGGAGTAGAAGGTCTAGGATCTGGTGAGTCAGGGTCCAGGTCAAAACAGAATTTGCAAAAGGTATGAGCTGAAAAACATCCAGGTACATTTAGGTTAATTCTATAAAATGTCACCTGACAGAGATTTAAAGTTCCTCTAGGGAGAAGTATATATGAAGATGGAAAGATAAATTGAGGATATATTTGGAAACCTTTAATTCTATGTTATAGAGTATATAATTTATTTATTTTTTAGCAGGTGAGTGATATTACTATATAATAACTAAATATAAATCTATCGCTAAATATATAGGGTAGCCTTTGAGACATAAACATTTCAAATGTTTGTTTCACTTAATGGGAAAATTATAAAGTTTTGTTTTGGTAGGCTATAAATGTAGTGAAGAATGAGATACAAGTAAAGAATTATAAATGCTAGACCTTGACAGTTGAAAAGGAATATTTTGCTGCAAGATCACTGCTATGATTTCGAGTTTAAATTGTTGTTGCCCCCAAATTCATAAGCTGAAACCTAATATCTAATGTTGTAGCATTAAGAGGTGGAGCCTGTGGACAGTGATTAATTCATGAAGACTTCATGCTCATGGGTGGGATAAGTGCCCTTATGAAAGAGGCTCAAGTGAGCCCCCTTGTTCCCTGGTGCCGTGTGAGGACACGGAAGGAAGGCACTGTCTATGAAGCAGAGATCCCTCAGCAGACACAGAGTTTGCTGCTGCCTGATCTTGGACACCTCAGCCTCCAGAACTGTAAGCAACAAATTTCTATAGCTTACAAATTACCTGTGCTAAGGAATCTTATTATAGCATTTCAAAGGAATAATACTGCTACCATATTGCAAATCTCAAGGGGAATAACAATGCACGTTACAGTCTATATATAGAAATCAAATTTTTATTAGAAGAAAAGGTGATGTTCCAAGGACTCTGAAACAGAGCAATTGAGTTATACAGAGGCTCAGATTTATTTGGGCCTTAGGTAGAGCTAGAATCTGGACCTCTAATTATCATTGATGCTTTATTTTATATATTTTATTTTTATTATTCTGGTTTAATTCTCATTTCTTGCAGAAGAACATTGCTTTAAGTACATGATACAGAACATGTCCACCACCCGTTCCTGTATTTTTCATCTTACAGCTTCAACCAGTGGATATAACACAAGTTTATTTTCCTGGTTCAATTCCAAAACTCCCAGAGGTGTTTGTGTGTTCATAGGACGCTAATGTGGCCTGGGTGCCTGCTAACAATGAATGCCTGTGAGAAAAGTGGGAGAGGAAAATTTAAGAAAATAGATTATGTGGATAAATACATGATATCCACTACAAATAATCGCGAGTGTAGAATGCACATGCACGTGCTGAGTGATTAACAAATATATATTGAGGGCCTATGATATGTGTGAAGCATGGTAGATGACACAGATACCACAGTAGGTAAAACAGAGTCCCTGCTCTCATGGGCAGGCATATTCAATATTTTAAGATAACATTGTATTATGTCTACACTTAATTCTTAGGATTGTGACAATTAAGTTTCCATATGTATGGCACCTAAAGTGCCTGAGACAAATAAATGCACTTTATGTGTTAGCTTAGGTATTAATGTCATAATGGCCAAATATTCAGTAAAGAAACATGATCTATCCTAGGGGCTTGGAGAGATTCCTAAAGATGCCGCATGGCTTCAGCCACTGCTACCAGCGCCTTCACTTCTAGTCAGGACCGTTTTTGTTGCCAGGGAAGGAAAATTGAATTAAGCTATTTTAGTCAAAAAGGTGAAATTAAGGACTTGTTTAACCAACTATGGGGACGTCAACTGTATTGGTAGAAATCTTTGTTTAGGATGGACAGAAATGCACTTCAGAGAAGGTAAGCAATGTGGGTACTTATTGGAAAGACATGAGGCTCCTCGTAACTAAGGAAAAGCTGAAGAATGAGGCCTCGGAAGACAGATTCTGGGGAAGAATGTGGAATCCAGGAAGCCAGAGCTGATGGGCAGGGTCTTGACCTCTTAGCTAGGTTGGGACACTCGGCTTCTCTGGGCCCTGGTGTCACTCAGACCAAGGTGCAAGCCTCAGAGAGGCGCCTGAGTCACCCAGCACCTGATTCATGTCCTTCCCTGTTGGCCAAGGCCCCTCTACTGAAATTTTTCCTAAGAACATGTTGAGCGGAGGGAGAAAAATAGGAAAATGGCACTTTATAGATAAAGGCAAAAGGATTTTGTAGAAACGAGGCAAGAAATATCTAGTATACTATATTGAGACTCCATGTCTGAGACACTTGCAAGTTCTGTAGATCACGTGAGAAAGAGCACACTATAACTACACCTAATATTTTTTCAAGTATATTCTAAATAATGTGTTTTTAGAATTTCCAAAAGCATAAGTATTTGTGGTTAAATTATTTTATTTTTTATTTTTAAAAGCTGTCCTTTTAGGATAACAAAAATCACTAATTGGTATTCTAAATTTCTTTTCTCCGATATCCATGTTTCTAAGAAAACTATCTGGATGATTTTTGCACAAAGTGAAGATCTAGATGCATCATTTGTATGTGGAATTAAAAGCAAAGCATTTTTCACTCTGCACGCTACTCTAAAGGCATATCATTATTAGTAAGACAGAGCAATTGTCACTACTCTTTATGCAAACAGGTTTTACATTTTTAAAAATTACCTCTTTTATAACCAAGATAGTGTTTTTTTCCAAACAAAACCAAAAAAAGTTCATGTTGACTTGAAAACTTTAGATGCAGTCCTGGTCAGGAAGTTGGTTGTGTTTCCACCTTCTATCACCTAGAATATGTTCCCTCAGTAACTATTAGCAGATGTTACTTAGTATTCACACTTAGCAGTTCTTCTGAAAAATGATAGTTTTAGTGTTTTCCATCTCACTGTAATTCCCATTATAGATTTGCAGGAAAATGTAAACTCCTATGTCATGCCAAAGGACTCAGTCAATCAATGTTAAGCACTTACGAACTCAGGTAAGAAACCAAGTTTGCACTTGGCTAGAGATGAGACGGGCTGCCCAGCCAGTGAGTTATGATCAAATCTCTCTCTCCAATGCCAGTCCTCAGAGAGGAGATAGTGACCCATAACTTCTCTTACTCCAGTCAGAAACAAAGATGGCTTCAAGATGCAATCTACATGTCCAAGATTTTACTTTTCCTTTTTAAATATTCAGTTGACTAACACATACGGTGTCTCTTATCAAATTAACAAAACAGCTTCCAAGGACTGCACAGATCTTTGAATCCTGTGGATGCGTTAAGTTGGCCTTTAGGATGTCATAAAATACATGTGGATCTAGTCATTTAAAGTGTCCCTGGGGGGAAAAAGACTGGGAGCAGGATGAAAACCAATCATCTGAATCCTGAACATTCCTCACCTCAGGTAAGAAACCAAGTTTGCACTTGGCTAGAGATGAGACGGGCTGCCCAGCCCAGTGAGTTATGAGCAAATCTCTCTCTCTAATGCCACCCCATTGCTCTGCCAGGGTCTCACACACCACAGTTCTTTCCCAGTTCCTGAATCCTGAAGTCAAATAAGAAAGGTCAAAACTATACAGGATGATTTGAATGACATAGAATAAACACCATAATTAATAAAATGTATCAAGAATCTACTCTGCCAGGCTGTGATAAAAGAAGGAGCTGTGACCTTCCTAGAGTTAATGGGCCAACCAGAAAGACAAACTAAAAACTGTGCAGTGGCAAACTGTGTAATGCAGCAATAAATTACACGGAGCACTGTTTACAATATTGTCTCTGGGGTATACAAAAGGGCTGATAATCTGCTGTAGTAGAGGGAAGACTCAACCCAGGCAGAGGCAATGAGGCAGCAGTCATGGAGGAGCTGAAATTTAAGGATGGTCAGAAATGAACTTGGTGAGTTCATAGTTTGGGAAATGGATTCTGGAGAGGGGAATGGTGTGCATGAGATTAGGAAGGCAGAAAACAACAACAAACATACAGCCTTAGTGGAAGGAAGAAAAAGAAATGTTGGCCTAAGTTTGAATCTGTTATAAGCCAAAGAAGCACATAGACCAAGGACCATGGCGAAACCAACATGATCAGAACTCTAGGACAATGAAAGAAGAGGCGAGATTCAGTGCAAGCAGAAACAAGCTGAGATACAGATACGGCGGCGTTCGAACCAGGAACAGAGGTTTTGTATCGGGAATTTTAGCAACTGCATCCTCTCCGCCTGAAACACCCCATCAGGCAAAAGCGTGACCCAAAAGGCACCTCCAGACCTCCGCGTCTTCCATGAGTTGCCATATTTCTCTCCTTCCCTCTGTATCCAAGCCTCTTGCAAGGACAAGCATCAGTACTCACATCAACGGCATCAACCCCATGTATTCCTCATTTCATTGTGAGTGAATAAAAATATGTGAAAATAAATAGATATTGGAAAGACGATGGCAAAGAGGCAAGTGGCCCAGTTGTTACTGAGTGGCTGGGTCAGTCCTGGTTGCGCCTTTGGATCGGGTGTCCTTTTCTACTTCACTCTGCACCCCAGGGCTGAGCCGCACGCACAGCGTCCACAGACCTGTCCTTGCTGGCTCTCGCTTAGGGTCAGCCTGGAAGGGTTACAGGTGGAAAGGAGAAAGAAGAGGGAGGTCCAGGTTTCTATTCTTCTTTCTCCATATATAGTGGGTCACCACGGGCTGGCTTCTTTCACCAAAAGTAACAGATTCCGTCCCTAAGCACTTTCACCACTTCTCTCTCTCTCCCTCCCACCACAGCGCCTCTAGGCTTGGGATGGTGATGGTGCCCCACACCATCTAGTCCTGGTACTGTGATCCTTTGTGGTTTCCCTATACCTTGATTACCACTTTATAAATAGTTCTATTATTGTCTGACTTGGCTGACCATTGGAATCAGGAGTGATCTGAGGACAAACACTCTTTAGAATACTCTGTGATAAAGGAAGGAGCTATGACCTCCCTGGAGTTAATGTGCCAACCAACAGACAAGCTGAAAACTATGTAACGGCAAATTGATCCCATGTTTGAGAAATGCAGGGCACGGCCTGGTTGGGTGGGCGCAGGGTGCAGGTCAGTGGACTGTAGTAGAGTCCTGCTTGAGATGTGCCTGGGGCAATCAGTCATTCTAGTATTTAAAGTGAGTGTAAAGATGGGGCCTCAGCTGGCTTTTTCACCACTCTTATACCCAAGGAGCTGAGAAATGTATAAGTTTTAGACATCTGAATAATAAAATGCAGGAAAAAATCAAAAACCTTTCATGACAGGTTTGAAGGAGTCCTGCATCCCTTGCACCACGGCCGCATGGAGCTCCTGGCCTGATGGGAAGAGGCTTTCACCCCAGGGCAGTGGGCGCCAGCCCGTAGACCCTGAGGTCAGGGATGGAGACAATTCGATAGACACTGGAGAAGACTCTGAGAAATGCAAACCTCGATCTTCCCTGAGGGAAACAGCACTCTGCATAAATAATTCCAGTGGGGGTGTCTGGGTCACTTGCTTACAGAAAGCTTCTGAAGACCCAGACCACCATCGCCACTGCCTCAAGGCCCAGAGTGACGCTAGGTCTGTTCATAGCTCAGGGAGGGACACACAAGACCCTCTACAGGAGGAGCTCGCCCACTCTCGGGAAAAAGCAGAGTCCTTCACGATTGTGCAGAGGCGGCCGTCTGCAGGGGATACAGGATAGTGGATCATAGAAGCACTAGGACAATATAAAGCCAGATGGGGCTGGATTGATTAAAGTGAATGCATTCACCTTGGATTTAGGGTTTAGTGTGTTAACCCAAGCACTTCATAGTGGCACTTACTTTCTGTGGTTGTGAATTGAAACCCAAACACAATGCATTTAAAATAAGTAAGGTTGAAAAGCTGAGCAGTCTCTGGTAGCTGTAGGAAGAAGTCAGTTTCTGGGGAGGCACTGTCTGAAAGGATTGTGTGCACACTGGTCACCACACCATCATCACACTGTTCAGGAGGGCCCTCTCTCCACTGATGCAAAACACTGTAGGGAGGCAGAGGTGACCCAACATTCTTAAAAATCAGCCCCATGTGTAGTTCAGAAAAAGGAAAGACTGGTGAGAATTCTGCAGTGGAGTTATAATAGATCCTATAGTTGGAAGTAGATTTCCTGTGCAGTGATTACCAGTCTGCAATTTCTACCACTTGCATGAGTGCAATGAGACAGAACACTCAACACGAGTTAAAGAAAGCAATATTTTTTTGATTTTAGATAGGAAGCGTGGAACAGAAGCCCAAGATTTATGACAAGCCAGTCCTCCAAGGTTCATAAAAGATGTTCAGGGTGAATGGAGTCTTGTCTGTGCCTGCCTCATGTCATACCACAGCTAAGCGACCCCAAATCACTCCATTCTAGGTTTTTATATCCTGGGGGTAACTGGGTTCACTGAGCTAAATCACTACAGGACATACTGTTCTGGGAAGGACAGAAGCAGATCCCAGGCTGCTCTGGGAAGTCGATTCTTATCTCAGGATTTTGCATTCCTAGCACATTCTACAATTATTCCGAGAACTACAGTTGAGAAAGAAAGCTGACATATGGGCAACATCAGTGGACTCTGTGATGTTCCAGCTTCTCAGGAGGTTTAGCCAATAAGAAGTCAAGCAGGAGACTGGGGGGAAGAGAGGGCTGAGCTGTTGAATCCCCTGGCCCTCTCTTGATGTGACTCTGAGCGGGCAGCACCCCTTAGCCAAGGGTTAAATCTCCTGAGAGGCTGTCCTCTGCACACATCTCTATCATTCCAGCTTCTGGTACCTGCTCCTTCCAGCCCCTCTAGTCTACTGTGCCACATTTACTGGCTATAGTAAGTACAGGTATAGGGTGCTACGCTATTTCTTTTGATATCTCTATATCTGACATACTGCTTTAGCTTCTTTTAAAAACCCTCCTCAGATAACCCAGTTGAAATGTGATGTCTTTTTGTTTTATTCTGTTCTGTTTTTCAGAATCTCTGATAGCTACATAGGACCAAACTAGCTGATTCTCAGTTTCCCAGTAGAGATATTTGCAAAGCATCCGTATAGGGTGCAGTGTCCTCAGACCTTGCTGTGAGATTCGTATTGGTGGGGCAGGGATGCAAAAGTAAGTTAGAGTGAGTATAAGTGGCTTGAAAGGATTTTAAATGCCACTAGCCTCCACTAGTTCCTTTTAGCTAAGTAACCTGCAGGCCCTTTGCCAACCCTGAATTTTTTATTCTTCAAGAGAGGAGGACTCTGGGCTAGAGAAAAGCCAGCACAGTTGACAGCACAGATACCAAGACAAAGAGGAGTTATGGGCATTTTCCTAGACTGAATCCGTGACAAAACGCCCCTCCAGACCTCCTCCTCCATTCTATCCAAGCATGCTGGTAGTCAATCCTTTATCTTTGAGTCAAATGCTGTAGAAGTTTTTCTCCGGGTAATCTAACAAGCTAAAGAACAAAGAAGAAAAAATAGAAATGAGAATTTTCCAACAAATAGCTCATCCTTATCATTTCATAGTAAAGCTCAGATAGAATAAACCTTACATGCATGATCTCAGTTGACAGTCACTTTTTTGTTATTCTCTAATATAAATTATGAGCAGTGAGCCAAAGATTTCTAGATATTGGAGACAAACAGCTAACGTGGTAAAAAAAAGACAAAAAAATACTAACTTGGATCATTCTTGGCAGAGAGAAAAACATCTAAACTTCATTATCAGAATCTTCATAAATATAAATTGCATCCACAAAAAAAAAAGCCAGGAATATTCAGCCAAAGTAAAAAAAAAACCCTTGGTAATTAAACAGATGAAAACAGAAACAAAAATTTAAAAGGATCTGGAAGATAAACATATCTCTGAGGAAGTAGAGAAAAAAAAAGATAGAAAATATAATGAAATGATTGCCCAGGAAGTTCAACCTCTAAACCTGAAGGATTCTGGGTATCTCCAGATAGGAAATCTGGAGCAAGAGAAATAAAAAAAAACAAAAAAAAAACCTCAAATAAATGGATATCATTAATGAAATAATTCAAGGAAATTTCCAGTTACAATTAAAATCTCCCTAAGTACATGCACATTGGAAGAAGTAGATCCATAGCAAAATATACACCATTAGGAAATTTCAAAGTAATTATGACCAAGAGAAGATTCTATAAGGTTCCATAGAGAGAGAGAAAACATGTAAAGATGTGAATAGCAACCCTGGAAGCAAGAATACAATAGAATTATTCCTTGAAAATTAAGAAGGAATATAATATTCAAACCAGAATTATAGCCCCAGAAAAATTGTTAAAGAGTATGATGGTAAAATAAAAATATTTTTGCGTGTTTAGTCACAGAATATTGCAAGGGATTGCACCATCTCTGAAGAAGGTATGGAGGATGTGCTGACAGCATGAGCGAGTGAATCAAGGACAGGAACATGTGGGACCCAGGACAGGCTACAGTGAGGGGTGAGGCAAAGGTTTCTCGATGCAGCCTCTAAGAGGATGGCTGGGCCAGGAAACACTGGGACTCCAGAAAGAGGAGGTCAAGGAATGTCATCCTCAAGGTGCCATGGCTTGCCCCCCCTTTTTTTAACATTTATGTTGAAGTAGATTATCACAGGTAGCAACCATACCTCAGGTCAAAAAACTGAGTATTTCCAGCATCTGGAAGCCTCCTCATGTCCGTTCAAAATCACTTCTTTTTCTGTGTTCTCTGAAGGTAGCCCACATCCTACCTTTGAGCACCATACGTTAGTTTTGTCTGTATTTGGTAATTATTTAAATATAATAAAGTTCATATTCTCTGGATTCTTGTATTAAACATTATGTTGCATGTGGTTATTGTGCATTCATTTCCATTCTTTTTAATTAAAAACGTACATGAATATCTACTAATTTGTTTATCCATTCTACTCTTGGTGAACACTTAGGTTGTTTCTTGCTTTGTGCTATTACAAATAATGCTGCTACAAATGATTTTGCACATACTTTGTTGGATATATGCATGCATATCTTTTGAGTATATGACTGGGTTGTAGGTTATATGTATGTTTAACTTCCGTAGGTAATCGTATATTATTTTCAAAAGTGAACCATAGCAATTTGTGCTCCTGCCACTAGTGTATAGGAATTCCTGTGGCTACATATCTTTATCAACATGAGTATTTGTAGTCCTTTTAATTTTAGCTATTCTGGGATATATGTAGCAGTTTCTCATTATAGTTTTACACAGCTACTAAGTGATGTAACCAATAGTGTAAATCAAGTCTATTGGATTCCAAAGTGTACTATCTAGACTCTAGAGTCTAGTCTAGACTCTAGAGCTTCATATACTAATGGCATCAATGGCAGTAATGGCACCAATCTTGTAAAACTAATGTGAAATTTCTAAATTTTTAAATCTTTTATTTCCACTGAAAGAGTCATATGTAAATAGCAAATGTATTGTCAAGTATTCATTTTTCTCTTTAAATTCATACTATATAGGCATAGTTTATGAAAACATGTTTTTCTGAAAGAAGAGAGAGGAAAGAAAGAAAGAAAGAAAGAAAGAAAGAAAGAAAGAAAGGAAGGAAGGAAGGAAGGAAGGAAGGAAGGAAGGAAGGAAGGAAGGAAGGAAGGAAGGAAGGAAGGAAGGAAGGAAGGAAGGAAGGAAGGAAGGAAGGAAGGAAGGAAAAGAAAAGAGAGAAAGGGAGGGAGAGAGGAAGGATTTTCTTTTCATTGTTGATAGAACCACCCTGCCCTTTATATTTTAACAGCAAAATTTTTCTGATAGGAGTAATGGTGATTTCTGATAGGAGTAATTTTCATGAAAGAAAATTATGTAAATTTTGTTTCTCGAATGTGATTAGAGTTTTAAATCAATGAAGTTTAGAAACAGCGACGCATGTTTATTAACATGCTGTGTATGTGTATTAGTCCGGTTGTCTGGAACAGCAGAGCCAGCAGGCTCTCTCTCCACCGAGAACTCGTTTCGCAGGCTCGGTTCTCACGGCACGGGGCTGAGGAGTCCCACGGTTGCCCTCTGCGAGCGGCAGGCAGGGAGGCCAGCGGCGCCGTCCCGCCCAGGCGCCGGCCTGCGCGCCAGGGGCTGGTGTGCAGTCCCAGCCCGAGTGTGGAAGACCCGCGTCCCGGCTCAGCCAGGCGGCCGAGGAATCCGTCTCCCTCAGTCTTTTTGTCCTATCCCTGCCTTCCACCATCCGGATGGGGCCGCACCCAGTGGGGAGGGTAATCCGTTTTACTCAGTTTGCCAATTTTAAAATGCCAATGTCAATCACATCCAGGAACACCCTCACAGAAACTCTCTGACTAATGTTTAGCCCAATATGGGAGGGCCCTGTGGACATCACCCAAAATGCGCGTCACGGTCACAGGTGCACCGGTGCTTGGCCGTCCTCCTGCTGTGTCAGGTCCGAGCCGCAGTTCCCGCGGGCTGTGGCGCTGGGCAGGGCAGTCTGCTCCGGGGCGTGTCTGTGCTCCGCTCACCGCCCTGTGGGCATCGCATGTGTGAGCTTTCCCCCTGTTTTTAAAATACAGTGAAATTGTCAAAAAGTTTTAGATAAAGTATTTTAATATACTTTTTAAAAGCCTTGATTTTATAACAACACAAATAAAGCACTAGAAGTCAAAACAAAATTCCATATAACTAGCAAATTATGTGAGAATATGTTAATTTAAGCATTAAGTAGCACAAAGAAGAGTAATGTAAAAATTAGATTGGATATACCTATCATTCCTCCAGAAAAAAACAGCTATACTTTGATGTAAGGATTCTATATAAAGAAAAAGACTTTTAAAATTAATTATTTACTAAGAAAATTACTGATAATATGTGACCAGGTAAGATACTTTAGTAATAAAATGATATATTTTTATGTAAATATTGAGATATTTGAATAGAAACATTTAATGTGAGGAAGAGACTGCGGTGCTGTAGGAATTGCTGGCCGTCAAATGTGGCCATAATCTTCTTTAACACTACATTGAGAAAGAGACTGTCATGCTTGGTTCTTTAAGTGCCCCGCAGTAAAACTGAAATCTGTGCTCCAGTAAAACTGCATTGGAATTAATTACACATCTTATTTATTTATCCACGTGACCATCACTAAGGTTTATGAGGGGAGAAAGAAGAAAAAGAAAGAAAAACATGGCAATTTTCTCTTAAACTTCCAAAATCTCTATAGTGGAAATTGTGTAGTTATGTATTCCATGTGATAAAAAATCTTTAAAAAATATTAAAAATAATATTTAGTAAATAACTAAAAAATACAAGTTATATTGCAATAGTCATTCCTGAATTGATATAATAATTAACATAATTTTTGAAACAAAATGAATCAATGCCAAAGGCATAGAACCATTGCAAAATGAGAAATAATCTACTCTTGTAGTAATTCCTTACATGCACTGAAAATTATTTCGCTCGGCATTTTTAAAATAGTGTGAATAAAATATGTCATATATATGTTGTACATCCTTTATCAGTATATGTCTGCATGTGTGCACACGTACGCATAGGCGCT
>VSMD01093282.1:0-20956 GCA_008750895.1 Mirza zaza
TGGCATCAGGCCCGGCGCAGTGGCTCAAGCCTGTAATCCTAGCTCTCTGGGAGGCCGAGGTGGGCGGATTGTTTGAGCTCAGGAGTTCGAGACCAGCCTGAGCAAGAGCGAGACCCCATCTCTACTATAAAGAGAAAGAAATTAATTGGCCAACTAAAATATATATAGAAAAAATTAGCCGGGCATGGTGGCGCATACCTGTAGTCCCAGCTACTTGGGAGGCTGAGGCAGCAGGACTGCTTGAGCCCAGGAGTTTGAGGTTGCTGTGAGCTAGGCTGATGCCACGGCACTCACTCTAGCCTGGGCAATAAAGTGAAACTCTGTCTCAAAAAAAAAAAAAAAAAAAAATACTGGCATCACACCTTTTTTTGCATACACTGATATGTGATATAAACTAATTTTCACCTGAACAGCTTAAGTAACATTTCATTTCTATTCATTCAATGCATTTTTTTTTTTGAGTACTTGCTATATGCTGGACACTCAATGAGTTACAGAACAATCTTGAACTAAATTATAATGGTGTAAATTTTTACTGACATATCAAGATCCCACTTTGACCTTGCCTAGCCACCAAACTATGTGAGCTAAGAAGGGCTCTGGACTCAAGCTAATGGACTCGGCCTGTTGCATAAACTGTGTATCCTCTCTTCAGAGATCAAGTCTCTGTAATATAGATAAGATCCAGACAAAAATACCTGTTAGAGATAGAACAGCTAACACCTAGATGAGGACATAATACACATTTTTTGTTTGTGTGTTTTGAGGAATAGAGGGGAAAGACAACTACAAGGAGAAGTAAAGAGATTCTGGACAAGAACACAAGGCCAAAATAAGAAATAGCTATTCATTCCCCCTCTCAGGAGCAGGGCTATCTGGGGATTCCCCTGTGAAAATAATGAACAACAGCCAACATTAGCACTAAGAATTACCAAAAGGTCCAAATCCTAAAACAATTGTGTATTCTCCAACTATGGATTTTTTGAGCTAAGGAAACTATCTATGACAATAATTTTCTACTCACACTTAGAAATGCTAATAAGCTAAATACTTTGATTTTTCATTCCAAAGCAAATTAGATTTAATGAATTAGGGAGTGTGAGAAAGCCTAGTACTATTATGAACAGCAAAAAGTAACACCTGGCAGACTAATTGTGAAAGAAAAAAATCAAAGATATTGTTTAAAATACTAAAATACAACTAACAGCCTGGAACTATTTTGTGTAGGGAGAAAGTTTCCTACACATATAGCATGCTCCTGAACATGTCTACATGTTACAGCAAAATATAATGTTCAATGATCAAATGATAGTTACTCAGTCCTGGGAAAGGATAAATCCAACATACTTCAATTATGAAGGTAAATTTGGAATACATTTTAGAAAGATTTCCCACTAGCTTATTTAATCAAATGTTTCAGAATATAAAATAATATTCAGTTAATAAGAGAATTAATTTATGGTCCATTCATTTCTCAGAAATAACAGAAGTGCCACAGGAAAATTACAGTCCCATAAAACAATGAAGTTAAAAATGCTAGAATACTCTAGGTTCTCTTTTACTACCATTTCAAACGAGTCTTTTTAAACATCCTCTGTCTTCTTTTTTGCCTTTTTCTGACATTTTCTCCCACACCTGCCTCCACACTGTGGATCAGTCCCAAGCTGTGTAAAGATTAGGAGGATAATTGGATTCATCACAGATAGACCAGCACGGGAAAAACGAAGAACACCACACAATGCAAAATGCCCAGATGTCCTGAGGACGGAATAACTATACCTCAGCAGGATAGTCAGAAGCATTTTTACAAAACTATTTCAGGAAAATATCTCTACTTTTAGTAATATTGTGAAATTCTCCATTTGCTACTGGGAATTTGAAGGAAGTGGTCACTGAAAAAATCAGATTTGCCTCAAAATTACCCAAAGAACATTTTAGTTGGCATTATAGGCTGATAAGGTTAGACTATACCAGGAGAATACCTTGCTATGGGCATTTGAGTTTTAGTTTGGTATTTCATAAGGCCCTGATGATCTTTGTAGTACTCCCACCCTCCAAAATGGGAAAAATATAGGATATATAAGAATACATTTTTAATAGAAATTTTTAGAGCACTATGAGGTTCACAGTAAAGCTCAGCAGAAAGTGCAGAGTGTTCCCATGTACTCCCTACCCTGTGCATGCACAACCTCTCCCATTGTGGGCACAACCTCTCCCATTGTGGACAATCTGCACCACAGTAGTACTTTCGTTACAATCGATGACCCTACAATGACACATCATTATCATCTTCAACCAAAGTCCAGAGTTTACCTTACGGTTCACTCTCTGTGTTGCATGTTCTATGGGTTTGGGTATAATGACATGTATGCACCGTTATAATATCACACAAAGCAGGTTCCACTGCCCTAAAAATCCTCTGCGCTCTGCTGAGTCATCTTCTTTCTCCCCAAACTCCTCCCAACCATTGATTTTTACTACCTCCATAGTTTTGCCTTTTCCAGAATGTTATACATTAATTATTAAGTTAGAATCATATAGTATGTTGTCTTTTCAGATTGGCTTCTTTCATTTAGTAATATACATGTAAGGTCCCACCCATGTCTTCTCCTGGCTTGATAGCTCACTTCTTTGTAGCACTGAATAGTACTCCATTGTAATAGGATACTTATAAGGAAATTTTATAGTAGTTTGCAAGAGGTACAAGTCAGGAGCCATATCTATCTTTCTAAAATACTTCCAAAAACTTCCATTATCACATAGCAGGTATACAGTAAATAACTTGTGGAATGAATACATTACTTAACAAATGAACATACAAATGAAGTTGCTTAATCTTTCTAAGCCTCATTTTTCTCATCTGTAAAATGAGACCAACAGCTTCCTCATAATACTATTTATACATGAGAATTAGAAAACTGTATTTTAAAAAGAGCTATTATCAATAGTCACTATTACTGTGAATTGATAATTGTATGGTATATTCAACTTAGGGTCATAAATCTTTTAGTTCCAGGAAAATAAGAATGGTGAAAGAAGAACAGTAGGGCCAGAACTTTTGTGAGATGCTTATAGCATAAAATTGATGGAGGCACTATGTCAAGATTCAAAAAGTTTTCAATAGACTAGTAAAAAGGACCAAAACAAACAAGGTGATATGTAATTTACTTTATTATAAAAACCTAGAATCTAGGTCCACAAATCAATTGCACCAGTAAAGGATGAGGGAGCTCTGGCTTAATAGGAAACATTAGTGCTTTAATGATTCACACTATTAAGGATCAATATTGTATACGGAAATAGTTAAATATAAATTTAGGGTGAATAAAAATAAAAATTAAACACAGTTCTCCTAGAAAGTAATAAGGTCATTCTCAGTGTCTAGTTCTCAATATCCCATTTCAAAAGTAACCACAATAAACTGGAAATTATCTAGAATATCAGAAGAAAAAAGGATCTCAGATCTCTTATCTAAATGCTTAGAGGAGAAATGTTAAATCTGCTAAAGAGCCACCACATTATTAGAGCAATCAGACAGCTAAAAGTGACACGAAAAAAAAAAAAGTATCTTCCAATTGAAAGAAAGTGTTCTAATAATTAAAATTGTTCAAGAATAAAAGAAATTGCATCCTAAATTAGTAGCCTTCCTTTCAAAGGAAACATTCAAACAGGGGCTGGATGGCCATTTCTAAGCAATACTGTAGATGCTGTAAGTCTAGAATTTTCTTCACATCTAGGATGTATATAAATAATTCTAAAAGTGAAACACTACTTAAACCCTGTAGAATGTCCATTAGACTAATTCTTAGGAATAGATCTTAACTTTGTGCCTACTGTAAATTTGGTCCTTAAGTTTATCTTTACTCAGCAAAATTAACAGCAAATGTTTAATAGCAGTAAGAAAGCTTATCCACTACAACTCTTTTGGATTTGAGAAGTTATTAATATCTATGGCTGCCCATTTAGCTTTCAAATGACCTACAATTTTTATATTAAATTAACTTATAATTAGCTTGTAGTTCATGAGATTCAAAACAGATCTGTTTCTAGAACAAGCCTCATGTCGACATAAAATTCTAACAAGCTGAGATGGAGGAAGTAAACGATGGTTAAAAACTATTTAACATCACTGTGTATTCATTACACAACTATGAGTGAGCACTGCCATACTAAGAAACAGATTCAGAGTCCTCAAAACACTCGCAATCAAACCAGGAAATGTTTCTCTCTTGATATGTTTACACATGAAATAAACACACATACTTTACCTACATCCATGTTCATTGTTACCGAAGACCTAGAGAACCTTGCAATTAACTTTTCCATTGGATAATGGTCTTGGCATGTGGCCAAGTGCAGGGAAAGAGGCAACTTTTTTTTTATGTATTTGTGTGAAAAGGATGCAAGCATTAAAGTCCAGTCATCCATCACGTTTTAGACCTCCCACAAATAAGAAACAGTTTTAATTTTGCAAAGACTTACTATGGAAAACTTATATTGAGAAGAAAAGACTACAATATAAGCAAGGACTAAAGAAATTATTTTTTTAAAATATATATCATCTGGAAGTATTTGGAATTCTATTTTTTCATCGATTATTTTAAAGTGTTAAAAAATAAATATAATCAGTCATCAGTTCTATGGGAATTACAATAAAGAAATAAAATGTAAGTGTAGGAAGTCCAAATGTTAAGCCTCCATGTCTAAGAAATGCAAAGCTATTTTTATGTAGAAAAGATGAGATATGAGCACTGAGTTGTAAGATACAAAGGGGGAAAAAAATCAGGGATTTTATTCTCATCTTAAAAATCACAGCTCTGGCTCATTTCTTCCTTAAAGGTATAAGGAAGTAAAACATGCTGCTTGGCACTACAGAGAAAATGCCACCCAAGACAGAAGAGACAGAAATTAGAGTCCTAAAATTTCCCACTATCACAGAGGTCAACATACACATCCAAAAATGAATTGTGTGTGCTACCAAGCTTGAGCTTGCCACCAAGAAAATGAAGAAAGGCTAAAGGCATCCGATCTGAAGTTTAAAAAGATAATAATTAGGGTCATCTAATCAACTGGGTTTCATTTTGGAAGTAGGGAATTCCATGGAGTCATGGAGTCAATGAAGTATCAGTGTTGTCTCTTATGGTCTCATTGTGCTATCTCTCACTGAGGAATGAGACAAAGTTTAATGACTAAAGACACAAATGACCTAACGAGTAACAGTGAAGAATATGATTCAAACAAGTCACCAGTAATAAACACTGACATACACAAGCTGTGACCTTTTTATTCCTTTGCCAAGGGCAACAGATTTTAACAGCACAAATGGCCTTCTGTCGTTCCACTTACAGAAACACATTCAAGAATTATTATAGGATATAGGCCTAACTGTATCAAAAAGAACTGAACTACAGGCTCAACTCATGAAAGAATATAACAATAAAATAAACACAAAATGGCTTTAGGCAAAGTAGAAAACTTCTTAGATACCAGGTAAAATATTAAAAAGTAGATTTTCAAAGAAAAAAGAAAAGTTCTTGGTTCTTATGAGCTTTGTTCCTATGTTCATATTCTATACTGTATCTATTTCAACAATTCAATCTAAACTAATTCTGGAGTATGGATTGGAACATGCAGAAGAGTTTTATTTGCTTAGACAAATTTTATCCAATCTTCCTTCCAACGTAGTATCTTTTCTAATTTTTCCAATGTCTACTAAGTACTTCAAGTAGAAATTTATTAACAAGCCTGTCCTTTCCATTTTTAGAGATCACTACAGGCCAAGAAAAAAAAAAACTCTCCTTCTTATCTTGGCCTAATATTATTTGAAGTAAAAAGAGCAGATTTTCGGCCGTGCTTGGTGGCTCACGCCTGTAATCCTAGCTCTCTGGGAGGCCGAGGCGGGAGGATTGCTCAAGGTCAGGAGTTCGAAACCAGCCTGAGCAAGAGCAAGACCCCGTCTCTACTATAAATAGAAAGAAATTAATTGGCCAACTAATATATATAGAAAAAATTAGCCGGGCATGGTGGCACAAGCCTGTAGTCCCAGCTACTTGGGAGACTGAGGCAGAAGGATCGCTTGGGCCCAGGAGTTTGAGGTTGCTGTGAGCTAGGCTGACGCCACGGCACTCTAGCCCGGGCAACAGAGTGAGACTCTGTCTCAAAAAAAAAAAAAAAAAATAGCAGATTTTTGGTGGTGCCAAGGTAATAGAAGCACCTTCTAGCAACACTCAGGAAGATAATGGAAGTCTAATGTACTGGACGTATAACTTTATCTTACTACAAACTCACGCTGTGTCTCAGAGGCCACAACATCTTAAAAACATCATCAGAGCACCATTTAACCATAAGATTTATGGAGACTTCCTGGCTGTCTCTTAACTGCGGTCCCCAAAGAATTAACAAGTATTAAAGTAGCCTAATTCTAGGGTGATGTACATAGGTGGCATTATACATATGTATCAAGTTAATGCTTTCAATTTTAAATGCAGTTTTCACAAGTGAAGCTTAATTTCACTGAATTAATTTTAGTACTGTTATGTTTGGTCATTTTGACATGATTTAGGTTTGCCTAATGTCCTGAGGTTCATATATTATACCAAGTAGAATGTTCTCTAAATGGAAACCTTCACTGCTCATTTGTAAAATGAAGAATTACCTTTTTAGACAAAGTTTGCTCGTTCATGTATTTACATACTATTTAATACATACCTATTACAATACCAAGTACTATGCTCCATTTATAGAAATGCAAAGATAAGTACAACCTGCTTACAGAGAGAAAAAATGTGAAGCTAAACAGGTATATTAGAATAATTAGGAAGTGGAGGAAGGAATAAACTTTCTTAGACTAAACCACTCCCTTCTACTCTCTTAACCCATATACCTATGAAGAATCATCCTGTATAATAAAAGTTAATGAAGCCCATTATTCTACCCTGGGGATGGACAGTATTATCTTGCAGATTGATTCAACATGCCAATCTGAAGCATTTTGGTTCTTTAGATTTGCTGGGTCACATTTTCACTGTGCAGTTAATTAAATGTTTTGGCCTACAAAGTCTCACTCTTGCTTCTTCCTGGGACAGAGTTAAGTAAAAAATGTATTTATCTTTAGCAGAACAGATGTCAACATCAATAAAGCTCAAAGGAGAGATTTCTATGAATAAACCACAATGGAATTGACTGCTATGATCCCTTTAGAATTCAAAGATAAAAGAGAACTCAATTCTTGACCCTAAATGTCAGAGGAGCTACACTTACCCCTCAAATGTTAAATGTAAGGTCAGATCAAGCCCCAGGGGAATCGTTATTTGTTTCTTTAAGATTTGTAAAATTAAAAGCATGGTATTTAAAAAGAAGATGATTTTGAATACCTTCAAATATAATAATCTGACCACTCATCAGCACAAATTTAATTGGTTGCCAGAGGCACGTTAGGCTATGGCTTTCTAAGACTCCAACAACCACACAGGAAACTCCAAAGAAATCATGACCAAATAATAAAAAAATCAAGACACATTCTGCTACAACTGATAAACTGCAATGCTTTACAGCAACCTCAATGAAATCAGTAGATGTAGGTACCTGATAGTGAAGCATAGGTAGGATTGTGGGCCACAAGATGATAACTAGATAAGGAACTTTAAAAATATGCATGAGAAGAAATAGTGAAATTTATAGGTTCAGAGAAATGACCATGAAGAATTTAGGCCAAGTGATGAAAGGAATGAAAACAAGAGAAGGATCTGGTTGTTAAACTTAAAGTAAATCTAAAACTTTGGCAGAGATAATGGATGTAGCATCTGGTTTTAGAAATAAAGTGTTTGACGTTGACCTACTCATGAAATGAAGCATAAAAATATAAGAAATGCATGAACAAAGAGCTTAAAATAAAATTGTACACAAAATCCTTAAGAAAACAGTCATGCCAATGTCCATCACACAGTATTTTCAGAAAATACCCTTGGTCATCTCCAAGCCTAGATCCTCAAGCAGCATCTACAACACCCAATCTATCTTTCATGCCCTTGTGCCCTGTGGTTTATGCCTACCCCTCTTGTCTAGCACCTTTATCTTTACTTCTGTATGTACCTCAGCTCTTCTCTCCATACAGCTAATACACAGCTCTAATGCTCATTCCAAACTTGCTCTTGAGCTACAGCACTGATTTTCAAATTGCCCATTAGATAACTGCATCTGAATTCTGCAGCACTTCAAACCCAACATTTTTAAAGGTCAACTCCTCATCGCCCTAAAAGAAGTTCCTCAACCACATCTGACTATTTCTGTTAGCAGGATCTTCATATTCAGTTACCACTTCTTGCTTACTCCAATATCCATTTGGTTTCAAAGTCAAATAATTTAAGAAATTCCCTGTCTTTTGTATCTATCCTTTTTGTTCCTTCTATTAATAATTGATCATTCTGGTTCTCATTCCCTCTTAGTTTGATTACTTGAGATAGCCCCTAATTTAGTTCTCATCTGATTTGTATCTATATGCTTCCTTTCTAATCCTCCCTGAATACTGCTGCAAAATTACAATTTTAAGGCAAGAGATAACTATGTAACACTCCTGCTCAAAAACCTTTCAAAATTTCCTATTATTTACCAACAAAATACACTCATTTTGTGATGACATTTGGGGTCCTCAACAATATGTCAGTCTCTTCTTCCTGCCTATATTCTTCAACATATCTTGTGTGTAAGTCCCATTATAGCTTAACTACACAAATAGGATTACCCCCTAGTGCTCAGAACTTTTCCACCCTAGTGTACCTCTTCCTGGTGATAGTCTTCTCTTCTCAAAAGCCTATTTCCTCCAGGAAGTCTTCATCATTCATCTGAAAAACAAACCTTTTCCCTTACTTAACTTTCTCTAACACCTTGTCTCCTTCTTAACAGAATAGTTAATGAAATAGACTTTGCAGGCAGATCATCTGGATTCTAATGCTAGCTCTAGCACACACTACCTCCCCATGAGCAAGTTTCTTTATCTCCGTAAACTGGGGTTTCTTCATCTGTAAAATGGGAACAATAATAGTACCTGTACTATTATTATGTATACTTAAGGATTGGTGTGAGGGCTAAATATGCCAGCACCTGGTAAGCACTCTACAATCACCAGCTGTCATCATCATCATCACGACCACTCCCTAGTCCCTCTGACGGTATCATCAATGTAACATAACAGCAGAGGAAATACAAAGTTTGGTATTCTATCTTGATCACCATCATTTACCAACACCTACCAGAATATCTGGCACATAGGAGCTCAATAAGTTATTTGCTGAAATCACACATAAATGAATGAATCCGCAGACACGAAATCAATAAGCGCACTTAAAAGACTTAATATTATTGGATATGAAAAAGATAAGGAAATATAGATTAAAGGAGTAGGGAAGGTATGCAAGGCATTTCCCAAGCCCAGTAACATAAACTGGTTGCCAGAAAAGCTTATGAAACTGTAGAAGTAGTTTCTAAATCAAGGAAGGAAGGAGGCTCATAGTGGTACTCAGTTTAGGAACATATTTTAAACATGGCATTTTGATCAAATGGCATGTGTGTCAAGAGACGGGTGACCTGAATGCTTAATAAAGCTAAATAAGAAATTTGTGGTCAAAAGAAATGGAATATTTACCCCCGTCCCTGGGCCAAAATACTAAAGTGGGGACAGGACAATTCCCTTAAAACATGTGAAAGGTTGTCACTTCGTAAAGAGAATAGCTGACTTTTGTGTGGCTTTACAAAGATTATTAAGGAAAAATGTAAGGAAGAACATTTTAACTCAATATGACAGGACTATCAACGATGCCCAGGAATTTAACAGGATACTTGTTGGAGTAGTGAGTCCCCCATGAACATAAGCATTCAAGCAGAAGCTAGGTAGCATCTGCCACAGATGCCAGGAAATTTAAAAATACACATATTGCCCTAAGTATTGCATAGCTAATACACATTAAAAGAAAAAGATACTGGTAAACATTATTGCTATGAGGTGGGGATAGCAAATACGTACACAAAGTAGTTAAATATCAAAAATGAAAACTGCTATTCTAAGGATAAAGGTTAATAAGTGATTTCACTATTTTTAATGTATTTAATCCTAAGAAATGTTTTAAGATCAGTCACATTTCTTACATGAAAGAAATACCTAATTCAGTAATTTTCTATTGGCTTAAAAGATTTGCATGAAAGAAATAAGAAGGATGAAAGAAAAAAGGAAGGCAGAGGGAGAGAAACAGATAAAGCTACTCAGGAATTACAATCTAATGTGTTCAATGATTTCAATAAACCTACAGAGACAACCTTGTATCACATGAAAAAAATGGCCCCCATACTTCTGTCTTAACTGTCTTTGATATAGCTATTCAACAGGATACAAAAATATCCAATAGATTAAGTTAATAAAACTCCATTTGATTTTAGTTCTATCTACATTTCAAATTGATCAGATGTCACCTTAAATACCCTTTTCACTCTAAAGAGTTGGTTAAGTCCATTGACACTTTCTGTTAAATGGACAAATTATACTACATGTAGATTTCCAGCATAGGCCATTACTTTGAAATAAATTCCTATAGGATGTTTTTAAACTCCCAAGGAACATAAGGATTCATTAATCAATCTTCTTTATATAATCACTATTACAGAGAGAAGCAGTTGAAATAACATCCAAGGACAGCTAGTCTGAGACAACTACAATAACTTATTTTACCTCTGGTATATATCAAAAAGTAGTAGTAAGAAAAAATAAAGCACTAACACTCTCCTAGAATTCAGATGCTAAGATATCTTAGAAAGCAGAGAATACTATAGAAAATTTCAAATAAACAAAAAAATGCACTAATTTTATCTGTAAGCAAGGATCAAATATTAACCCTTTTCATAGTACAAATGGTTCATTCAGAAAAACGTACATAGCTCTTACTATTGTAATTTAAACAATTCTATTTTCAGTCTCTAAAATAATTTATAAATATATGAAACTTCAGATCTGTCCTTTGGTTGAACATAAAGCTTCAAACAATTTTTCCCAGATTCCTTATAACATATATACAACAGCATTGATTCTTCCTGATTTTATAAAACAATTTGTGTCATAAAAACCTTGTTGGAAAATGTGAAATTTACCATGCTTCAAAGAACACCTTATAGATCTAATTTGGGGGTCTATGCTTTGTGTGTAAAATGTTTATTTTGTTTTCTAATAATTCTATTATTAGTGAAAATCATAACTAATTTCCATGTTGTTTAAAACTAAAACAGATTGTAATGTGGAATGCATAAATATGGTACACTTGTCTTTTATGTAAAAAACGCATTTAAAACCATCCATTATGTTGTAAAGAAAATCAAAATTTAACATTTGATAGTAATCCACATGTCCTTTGACCACACCAGAGGAAAAAATAAAATATACTTTTTCTATGCTTTGAAAGAAAGTGGTATGTAAAAGCAACTGATTATACCTCAGTCTTCTCTCTCATTAAGCATGTATAGATTTTAATCAAAAACATTTTTTCTCCATATCCAAAACAAAAGTAAATATAATTATGTATGACCCAAGCATTCTAGTTTCTTCAGATTTTTTGTATAAATTCTGAGCATTTCAGTTCCTTCAAAATGGAAGAAGATTGAGGTGATATACACAGAAAGGACTAGCCTAATGTCGAGAATATTCAGATTATACAACCCCATATTACAAGCATTTCTATCAAATATAAAAGCCTTGGCATTTTGGCTTGGGCCTATAATTTTAGCACTTTGAAAAGACCAGGTTGGAGGACTGCTTGAGGCCAGGAGTTCAAGTACAAACCAGCCTGAGCAACATAGCTAGACCTCATCTCTACAAACAAAAATAAAATAAAATAAAATAGAAAATAAAGACAAGTGATGAAATATTGCATATCTTAAGTATGAGACTGCCGTGTGTTCACTCTGAATCACTAGTCCAGGGAAAATAGTGAGAAAGGCTTATTTCTTGTATGTCAGTCACCCCTGATGTGAATCCCAACTCACCCTCACACCCTAGTCCCAAGACCACTGGGCTGCAGGCAACTGGAATGACTTATTACATATACAGAATCTACAACTGCCTGATTATAGAAAAGCTATACATAAAAATGTTAGCAGAAAAATTATAAAATAAAAACTAATTTCAAACTCTGCCTAATAAAAAGGCATATCATGAGACATTAAATTATAATTCTAAACTGAATCTAAGATGCAGCAAATAGTAATAGAGGAAGAGCACTGAACTAGAAATTAAAAGACCTAAGTTTTATCTCCAATACCAATAAAGGACCCCCTGGTATATAGAGGGTGACCAATAAGTATCTTAACAATAAATAATGAACAAATGCATGAAGTGAGAGTTTATAATGCTTGATAATTAGTGTTTTAGTTCAGTTTCTATACCTACACAAACTGACAGCAATAATTCTTTCACTACCTGGTTAAAAATTAAGATTATAAACATACAAGAGCTTTTAAAACTACAAAGCATTATATAAATAAAAAATTTTATTATGATTAACATCTTGTATACAGTATAAAAATAAAATTATATTGCCCACTATTTTTAAAGCAAGCATAATAAAAATTCAAGAAAAAATTTAAAAGATACAGGTACACTAACTATATACTATATACTTTTTCTAAAATATTTACGAAAAGTTCATATTTTTCTTAGGTAATTTAATTAATTTCTACTGGGAGGGAACTTGAGTTATAATAGCATTTTGGCTCAATTTATATTTATATTTTCTATTGCTTTTTAATCCCCAGAGAAGTAGCTGAACAGTTTACAAACTGAATCTAGAGATGCCAATTTCTGCATCCAATTAAGATTCATCCAAGTCATTATTAAATAGTCTTAAATAATACTTGAAAGTTTTTTAAGCCCACTATAAATTAAGAAAGGCCTAATAATTTTCAGGTAGCTACAAATATAACAAATTGGATAATTCTGTTTTCAATCAACCATCTAAATTTTTTTTTTAGAGTTTTACATTAATGTCACTTACTTATAAATTCTCTTTAATTCAGACGATTCCAGCCTAGATCTCAACTGAAATCTATCTATTAGGAATACTTCGCCTATCGTACTAACATTCTGTCACTGGACCGTATATGCTGTCCCAGAACAAGTTAATCTGGATACTTAGTGTTGGTTAGCTCTTCCTGTAACAGTGGCTTCTGACTCACGTGGTGCCCCTGCATTCAATTTTGCAGCACATTCAAAGACCATATAGAGTTTACCTAAGATACAGAAACAGACTTATGGAATATTATTTACACCAGTCATAGAAACGTGCCTTGCCTCACAGATTTCTCTGAATATATTCTAAGAATAAGAATCTAAGAATATATTCTAAGAATATATCTAAGAATATATCTAATATATCTAAGAATATATTTGGTGTATTACGTCAGCGATGAAACTTACACTGAACTCCTTTATCTCATAGAGGTAACACCCATACATGAAATTAAAACAGAATAATATTTTCCCAACAAGCAACAATGAATCATAGGAAACCAGTTATCCTTTCTGCTCCATTATAAACAATAAAATGTAGAGGCTTGTTCTAGCACTCTGGCTTAAGCTCTCTGCCTCTCCAGTCTTCTATCAAGGAGTTAACAGTCTGGAAACTAACACTTAAATGCACAGGGTAAACTACCTAATTAAAGGAACCCTGGGTGAATCCTTTATAAAGTGAATTATCATTTGGCAATGAACATAATCACCTCCTTATATGCCTATTTTACAGGTTTAAAAATCATATTGACTGAGGCGGCACATTAGTACCCAAGAATATCTCCGAATATTTGCATTAATTATTTAGAATTGGAAGATCTTTGATTGTCATTAAGATTCTAACAACAACAACAAAAAAGGAACTAGAATTTGATGACCCACATACCCACTCCTATTTGCTGTAACAGCCTCTCAATTATACATATTAGGTGCCTGTTTTGAACTGAACAGGGTTCTGTGCTAAGAGTCATAAAATTATGGGTAGATTTCTAAGAGTGGATAAAACATGTACACAAGTCACATACTTAAGAATAGTGTATACATAACACACCCTGGAACAGTAAGAGCATGAACTGTGCAGGTCCAACCTATATATGGATTCTCTTTGGCCTGATACAGCAAGATCAAAAAACCAAACCCCACTCCAACCCCACCACCAGCACCACCTCTTCCTCCGCATGAAGATAATGAGGCTGAAGACTTTTATGATGATGCTCTTTCACTTAAAGAGCAGTACATGTATTTTCTCTTATGATTTTCTTAATAAAATTTTCTTTTCTCTAGCTTACAGTACTGTAAGAATGCAGTATATAACACATGTAACATACAAAATATATTAATCAACTATTTACGTTATTGGTAAAGCTTCCAGTCAACAATAAGCTATTAGTAAAGTTTTTAGGAAGTCAAAATTTACACTTAAACTTTTGACCACATATGGGTCAGTGCCCTTAACCCGTGCATTGTTCAAGGGTCAACTGTACATCCACATTCCGTATCTCCCCACTCCCACCACCAGAAAATAAAACAGAAAGGCCAAATACCAAGGCTAAAATAAATACAAATGCCAAATACTGTCATTTGATTATTTGGCCCTGGTGGGCAAGTCAGAGAGAAATTTAACTGTAGTTACCATGGAATATCACAGTCATAACACCTAACTACTTCAGTAATCTTGTTACTGTACTTGTTTGACTAATTGAGGTGTTTTTCCATTTCTTAAAAAAAATGCTGTCAGAGTTGACAGAATATAGTAAAGGAAATGGAATTTTCTGAATCATTTAACAGCCGTGAACCACTAAGGTTGCTGCCATCCAACAATGTTTAACTCAACTTACAAAATATTTTCTTCCAATTCTTCCTGGTGCTTCCTTTCTCTCTATGTGCTCCCACAGCTCTGTGTTCATATCCTACAGTGGCTGAATTTTGATTTATATGTTTACTTCTCTGCTTCCCCCACTAAAGTACACATGCCTCAAGGATAGGAATCGTATCATTTATCTCAGTATTCCCAGAACCAGCAGAGTGGCTAGCACCAAAAAGACTCTCAATAAAGACTTGATGAGCTAATTTTTTTTTTGGATACAGAGTCTTGCTCTGTCACTCCGGCTAGAGTGCAGTGGCATCACCACAGCTCACTGCAACCTCCAACTCCTGGGCTCAAGCAATCCTCCTGCTTCAGCCCCCCTGAGTAGCTGGAACGACAGGTACATGCCACCACACCCAGTTAATTTTTCTACCTTTAGTAGAGACAGGATCTCACTCTTGCTCAGGCTGGTCTCAAACACCTGAGCTCAAGTGATCCTCCTGCCTCAGCCTTGCAGAGTGCTGGGATTACAGGTACGAGCCACTACACCCGGCTTTGATGAGTTAATTTTAAAAAATAAAAATCTTATGTAGTATCACTCATGAAAGCAATGAAAGGTACAGACAGGGCTAAAACAGAAAATGGAAAAGCAAGTTTAATAAAGGGCAACCTGCTGTGTTTACACAGGGTCCATGCTCGGTGACAGTCAGGTCTACCTGTTACATGCTAATGGTTGGGAAAAGCAACTTCCAGGACCTTCAAATGCAGGATCTCTTGTGAACACTGAGTCCCACTTAAAGAAATTTCTAGGTAACAAAGCCTCATTACATTATTCATTGTTGGAATAAGTTACTCCTTCTAAAAACTGACGTTTCAAGTTTTAATCGGTATCAGTTGATCAATAAGCATTTATTGAGCCCTTTATAAAAAGCCCTTTTATATTTAAGGGATATGGCACTTCAAAAGTGCAATTTGCAAAATACTTACACACCTGTTGTGTCCCTTGCATGCCTGTCCGTTGTTATTAAAACCAAAAATTTAATCATCACTGCTTTATAAAGTTCCTGGGGCAAAGAACAGCCCTTCCATGAAAAGCATAAAGATTTATCTTTCAGAAATGGTTTCTACATAACAAAAAATACATTATTTTTCAAACAAACTCCAGAAACGTTCAGAGAAAAAAGTCAGTAAAAGCAGTTTCCACTTTTTGAATGAACATCCATAGACTCCTTAACTTCATTCACTTTGATCTGGATCCCCAACTCCTCAGCCAAAAGTCTTTTCCAAATGGTAACCAACCTCTTTAATCACACACACAAAAAAACACTTTACGCTATCAATCACTGAATGCCTTCTAAATACCCTCTGGTCTACTATTCTGCAAGGCTGCCCTTCTCTTCTCTCTGAAGCTCATTTTCTCTCCTTTTCTGTTTCCACTTTCTCCTCTAGATCCTAGTTTTAAACTCTACTGGTTTCTTCTAAATAACATTCATCCCACAGAGCTCAACTATCAGAGAGAAAGAGTCCAATATTTGCTCCTCTAAGTCTCTTCCATATTTCCAACTGTCTTGTTGGGCCCATCCGCCTGCACACCAGGATGTCACCCTGTTCACTCAACATCAACATATCCAAAATTTAATGTCTTCCTGTGTTCTTTACATTTGCTAATGGCATCCAGTCTTCTCAGGTAGCCTGGATCAAAACAGAGGAGCCACCTTTGATTCCCTCTCATATTCTACCGTGCATTGTTTTACTTATAATACTTTTCAGTATTCACCCATCTTATCATTCTCTCTTCATTCTAGCTTTCAAGAACAACATCTGGGCCCTCATGACTGCAAACTAGAAATACTACAGAAGCTCATTAAAGGCTGTCCTCGTCACCAGGTCACCAGACCATCTTCTCTAAGTATCCTACACTTCCAGACTAGCCTTCCTACTGTAGAGCCTGCTCAAAGCAGTTGCTCCCAATTTTCTACCACTACCTCTAAACCCCTTAGCCCGCCATTTCCAACCTTCTGCAATTGATTCTCATTCTGTCTTCCCAACATTATCTCTAAACTTTATTCATCAGAGCAGGTAATTTATTTTTGTATATGCCACACCTTTTACTTGGAATTTCCTCTTCATCCTATTTTGTTAAAAATCAATTTTATCTTTTAAGGAGGAAAACTTAAAGTTTCCTTAAATTCCCAATTAGAAATCAGTTCTCCTTTAAATGCCTTTACCCAACTGCCCATGTTCCTTATTATGTTGGAAGCTTCTCTCATCTCTACTCAGTGCCTGAAATCTTCGCATGGCACCTAGCGTACAAACTCACACATAAGTGATCCTTAAAAATGACGGCCAAGTATTATGGAAGTTGCCAAAAGCCCTTGCCTCCCTTTTTAAAAGTTTATAAATAAATACAGTTGATAAACAAATACATAAAAGTTACAAAAATATAGCCTAGTATCCTCAGCTACCATTAACATGTCTTCTTAGCATGCCGACGTGTGTTTCTGATTTAACCCCCTCTTTGTTGTTTAATAATGATCTACAACCAACAAGGACAGCTCTAATCCACAAACACATTCCATATTTCCAAGTAAATGCTAACAGGAAAAATGTGTTTGTATAGGATTTGACTCTATCAGTTAAAAACCAACAAGGACAAACCCTGTTTTCTCCCTGCCCCCTGCGGAAAAAAAAAAGAAAACGTGGACATGACAATTTTATTATTTCAATGAGAATAAATCATACATTTCCAAATTCCAAAGTGTGGAAACACTAAAACTATTCAAATTTAGGAGGCTGGTGGAGGTGTTAACTTGCATTTATTACTTGAGGAACTTAAGCAAATTTACATTTTTTCCCCCTTTACTCCTCCAATAATGTAGACTAATGACAAAAATATGAGCCCTGCTCTGAAATCACAGTAAATGAAACAGCTTGAAAGAAAGGAAAGCAGTCTGGTGTCCAGCTGGGTGCTGAGTGCTGAGAGCAAGCACCAGACACAGAAGTTGAACAGAGCAGGATGCATGGCAGAGTCAGAGGACAGCAGACGCAGGTGAGCCACACTGCACAGTGATGAGCCAGATGTCCCCCCAGCTCTGACACAGGCCTGCCTCTCAGTACCTGCACAGAGCAGCAGGACTTCTTGTTTGCCTTCTTGTTCACTATCATTTAGCATGCGCATACACAGGCTCACTGTGGGTATTATCTTATTTATTCCATAAGCAATCCTCCGAGAAAGATACTATTATTACCTCCAGTTGACGGATGAAGAAATTGAGACCACAGAGGCTTAAGTGTCTTGCCCAAGGTCACAAGAGCTAGGAGAGCCAGGATTTGAAACCAGGTCAGATGCCAGAGCCTAAATTCTTAACCCCCTAGTCCTATCTACAAACATACAAAAAGGGTTTATGTTCATTTACTTTTTATCATATTATTTATTCTGATGTATCTCGTAAGTGGCCAGAAAATTTGACAGTGCCCAAGACCCTTGACAAAGACACAGTACATGCTGGTACCAGTGCTGGCGAAAGCTTCACAATGCTGTTTCTTTGTGCTCCTTGATGGTAAAAGTCACACCACCACAGTAAGCAACTCTGGGAGGTTCGCCAGCAAGACCTCTATTATGGGTTATATTGTGTCCCTCACAAAAAACATATGTTGAAGTCTTAGTCCCCAGTACCTCAGAATATGACTTTATTTAAAGACAGGGATTTTACGGAGGTAATCAAGTTCAAATGAGGTCCTGAGGGTTGGGGCCTAATCCAATTGACTGGTGTCCTTATAAAAAATTTGAAAATTTGAGCTAGCTGTGGTGGCTCAAGGCTATAATCCTAGCACTTTGGGAGGTCGAGGAAGGAGGATTGCTTGAGTCCAGGAGTTTGAGACCAGCCTGAGCAAGAGCGAGACTCCATCTCTACAAAGAATAGAAAAATTATCCAGAGACCCGCCAGAAAATGGCGGATGAGAAACACCGCCAGACAGAGTGTCTCTGAAGAAAAGACAGACTCTAGCAGAAATTAGAAGATAGAAGCAAGAAGACAAGCCTACATCGGATGAGGATCAGCAGGAGGAGTACCTGAGACCACGGGAGACTCCACGGGAGGAGGTCGCGGAGGAGAACTGGAAGCTGGGACCCCCGCAGCAGCCTGGAGACCAGCGGGAAGGGGAGGTGGATCTGCCGTTTCCCCTCCCCTGCATCCCGGACTGCTGGTGGGCTCCCCAGAAAGCGGAGGGACCTGAGGACACCAGCCCAGCGACAACCGCCGCCAGTGAGCAATAAGCCAGTAGCGGACGCGGCACCAGGCTCCCAACTCCCTCGGGGCACCTCCGTGTGCACAGACCCGAGCCACGCGGCAGACGCCATATTGCCTCCTCCTCCCCTCCCCCGACCCTACCCGCGGCTGCCCAGAGAGACAATATAGCCACCAGCCGGAGGCACCTCCAGGGAACGGGACCTTTCCATTTGGGGCCCCACAGCTGACTAAGGGGAACTCAGACTGTGAGCTCTCTGCCCGCCAGCCCTCCCAGGTGCTGCCAGCACGAAGATCCCAGGAGAACGGGGCAGAGCCTGAGGTTGAGAGACATAGACCTAGCTTGGGCTCCCTGTGGGTGAATTGGGACAGGCACGCGTCTCCCTGGTGGGGACAAAGTTTGAACTCTGGGACCCAGAGGTCAGACCTGCAGACCACATCCCGTGCACCGAGGCCTCGCATTGCCCGAGGCACAGACGGATATACGTGAACAGCCTGCTGAGGTGTGTGTGCCTTCAGGGGCAGATCAGCATCCTAGAGGGCAAACCTTCCCCCAAAGGGAGGCCGTGCGCCCAGCCCAGGTGGCATTCCTGCGCAGGGAACTTCCCGGCCGGCATCACAGCCAGGGGAGGCCTGGTGGCGTGTGGTCTGGCCTGCTGACAGAGGACCAGGAGTAGCCAAGGAGTTGGGGACAGGCGAAAGAGGCCAGGCCCGCTCCAGACTGCGGGTCTCGGACAGCCCCACCCCCACACGCAGACTCTCTGAGCAGGGCCATTCCAGCCCCTCCCTGTCAGCTTTGCCTGGAAGCAGAGAACAGAACTTTGACCCCTGCTGACAACATTGGTGGAGCCTGAGGGTGGGCTGACTCAACTCAGCTCCGCCCAGACTCTCTCCTAGACCAGCCCTCACTGAAGGGGAGAAAAGGACACACCTGGAAGTCTCAGGGCCCCACCCACCACCTGAGGCACTAGAGTTTTCTCTTCAGGAACAAGAGTTGATAACAGGACACAAAAACAACAGCGTAGCATGTTCCTCCAAGCAAGCGCCACCTACTGACAGGGAGAGCGTCCTGCACACCCTTTTCACGACACCTACTGACTCATTATACAGGGAGTGGTCGAATCTCGCCCACAGACACCACCTACCGGCTCAGAAACTAAACAAGGCGTGTGAATACCCAAACAAAAACCTAAAGAAAAGGAACAACAACTGATCGACATGGGAAGAAATCAGCGAAGGAACTCAGGAAATATGAAGAACCAATCGGAAAACACACCCCCAAAGAGGAGCCCCAGCCCCCTAGAAACGGACACCAACCAAAATCAGGCAACCAAAATGACAGAAGAGGAATTTCGTATGTGGATCATAAAAACACTAACTGACCTGCAAGAACAACTCAATAACCAGCACAAAGAAACCACAAAAAGCCTTCAGGATCTAGAAAAAACGTTCACTAAAGAAACAGACACAATGAAGAAAAGTTTAACCGAACTCCTGGAAATGAAGAATCAAGTCAGGGAACTACAGAATACAGTGGAAAGTCTCAAGAACAGGGTAGACCAAACAGAAGAAAGAATCTCAGAGATTGAAGACAACACCCTCCAATTAAATAAATCAGTCACAGAAATAGAGCAGAGAAACAAGAGAAAAGAGCAAAGCCTACAAGAGATGTGGGATTATGTGAAGAAACCTAATGTGAGGGTCATAGGGTTACTAGAAGGGGAAGAAGACAACACTCACGGGTTGGACAAGCTATTTGAAGATATAATAGAGGAAAATTTCCCAGGCCTTGCTAATAATCTCAATATACAAGTTCAAGAAGCTCAGAGGACCCCTGGGAGATTCAATGCAAATAGGAAG